>JAGFPH010015258.1:2468-18401 GCA_018207615.1 Philaenus spumarius | reverse complement strand
ATTCCACGTTCTTAGGCCGAATGGTTTTTGAAATATAAAACAAACAATATTTATGGTTTAAGGGGTTGTTTCAACCCTTAAACGCGAAATATTTTTAAATCCTTTCTAAGTGCGCCTCTAGTACCTATGAGCAATAATATTTGCGTACCAAATTCCACGTTCCTAGCCGTATGGTTTTTGAGATATAATACAAACAATGGTTATGGTTTTAGGGGCTGTTTCAACCCTTATACGTGAAATATTTTAAAATCCTTTTTTAGTGCACCTCTAGCACCTATAAGTAGTAAAATTTGTGTACCAAATTCCACGTTCCTTGGCCGTATGGTTTTTGAGGTATAAAACAAAAAATATTTATCTTATCTTCTAAAGCGAGAGATAATTTTGTCTGTCTGCTAAATGGATCTGGAATCTCCGTCTAAGGATTTTTGATTTTTTGATTTTATATGGGGCTTCTGGCCACGAGAAATCGATTGGAAATGGTCACCAGTCTGGGAAAATTCGTTTTCTACGTCTTTTTATTAAATTAAAAAGTGAAATTTGTCTATTTTAAACAATACAAAGCACAGCTGATGCAAATGTTTTCAATGTCATTACAATGATCATCTGTTTCTTTTAAACGAAGCACAGCTGATGCAAATGTTTTCAATGCCATTACAATAATCATCTGTTTTCTTTTAAACTGTATTTTATTAGAGGAAAGCCTAATGTTGTATCTATTTTAGTTACCATGGCAACGAATACTTCTGCTAAATAAACATACCCTTTATTTAGTTGTTTAATGTTATAGGCCTAACCTAAACGATTTTCACGGAAATTTGCAATAATAGTTATTGAAATCATAGCCCTGCTTATAATCGAGCTTTAGCTCGGTCTCCTGGTACTGGTTTTAATGGAAAGACGCGAAATATTTCAAAAGTCTTTCTTAGTGCAAATGTAAGGCCTATGAGGAATATGTGTACCATATTCCACATCCATAGGCCTTATGGTTTTTGAGATTTAAAACAAACATATTTATGGTTTTAGGGGTTGTTTCAACCCTAAACGCGGAATATTTTAAAATCCTTTCTTAGTGCGCTCTAGAGCCTATGAGCAATATATGTACTAAATTTCACATTCCTAGGAGGCATGGTTTTCGAGATACTGTGATGAGTGAGTCAGTCAGTGGTATTCAGCTTTATATATATAGATTTACAACACTTTTATTGTTGAAACCTTGATTTATTATAAAATAAAGATAATATCAAAATCGTAGTAAATGTGTTTTATTTATTTTGTTCACTGTCCGAATATTAATACGTTTCACAACATTCAGAATTCATTAAAACAATTATTAATGTAATTGCATTAAGTAAGTTTAACTGACAAATATTTGGTCTTAAGCCCTTGTAAGCTTGATTTGCACAAACAAAAACAAAAACACATTCCACAAAACTCTTTGTGGGAGCAAAACAGTTACAATTCATCAGAAAAATGTAATTGAGAAAGCGCTTGTGTAGGAACTGAGAGGGCCAGAGTGTGGGGGAACAGCTACGAGATTTGACTCACATCACTCCACCCCGCCCGGCCATTGGTGCCGGTTCTACTATATTACATGTTCTGTAGCTGCAACACATGGTAAGTAATCAAGCCAACAAAAAGCTTAAGCTAGATTCTTACACTATCAACCATAACCGTAATTGAAGATTAAAAACTTAATTTATAAAATTGGAACTTCCACGCGCAAAATACTTCAGGTTCTTTTAAACCACGAAGAAGCGAAGGGCATATTGCACATTCCTTTGTTTTTATGAAATGTTTTAATGAACACTTTAAAATCGAGGGCTTGAATAGCATTTCATCCACGCTATAACTGCGAGCAATTAGTTCACCTTTGTCCTAAAGAGAGGAAATAGAGTTTTCACTTGCTTTAACGCTGAAAATGAAAGGTTACCCTTACAGTAAGCTACGTTTGTGCTCAAAATAATACAAAAAGAAAATAAATGATTGCGAGTATTATTATTACTATCAATTATTTAGTTTTCCCATCCTGACTATCACACTGACCTTACTCTTTGTTTGCAACCACTTGCCCTGCCATGGGGCTAACCTTTTTGTCGTGATCTACCTACTCCCAACCCGCCCTATCGTTTCGCACTTGTTTAATGGTCAGGAAAGATCGAAACCTATGGTGATATAATAACCAGTGTGGGTTTTTATCTAACAACTCCATTATGATCAACTTCCACAAAGTAAAAGCCTGAAATTCAAAATTATTGTATTATTACGATTTTCAATAATAAGAATACGATTTTCGTTGAGTTTTATTAATAATACAAGCGCTTGCTCAACTTTACAGTATTTATTTATTCGTGTACTAGACTACTACATAGACAAAATCGTTGCTTTCAAAATAATAAATACTTCTTCTTTCTTTACGCAAATCTTTCCCTCTCAAAAATTTTCCACTCAACTTTTCGAGCTAGATTTTATTAATATGTACCTTTATTTTGTACTAGGGGAAACACCTAGGTGCTCCGCACGCCAACCCCGTTTTAACCTTCTATACACATAATCATGTTATGTTTTCTTTATAATAAATGTGTAGGATTAATAATAACCCCAAAGCTAAGATCGTAAATGATGTTAAATGTTCAACTCTAATTATTTCGTATATTTTATAACAGCAGTTATAATAAAGGTTAAAAGAAATAGCAAGGCTCAGGTCTACACTTTAATAAAAAAATAACCTACAAGTTAGAACTACAAATAATTGCTTCAAAGTTTAAAGTCAGCTGTTAATGGAAATATTGAAGCAAACAATTGTTTTATCTGTTATTTTATTCAATAGGTTGTTATGGTAATAAATACATGCGTTGGTTTATCAGTCTAGGCCTAACCTAAGATTTTTTCCCGACTAAATTTACAAATATTGAAATAAAAAATGTTTTTAATGAATTATAGCCTATGTTACTCAGGGATAGTGTAGCTTTTTATTAGTAAAACTATGTTTTCAATCGGTTCAGTAGTTCCAGAGATTACCCCCCACATATAAACATACAAACAAGTTTTACCTCTTTATAATATTAGTATAGATATTCAGTCCAGCGAGGCAAATACAAATAAATCATAAATTTTACTCTAAAAATTTTGCGCCCTAAGAAAGGACCTAAAACGTCTAGTGAAAATACTGACCATTGTTCCGGAAGCATAAATAACGACAGGCGATGGACCGTTTTAACTGAACTACAGATTACAAAATAATAGTCAGAAGTTTTCTTGTATTTGTTTATCCTCACATTAGGTGCGTAAAGTCATTAATCAATTATAAAACGAATATACATTATTGATTTCTATTCCAGTATCTTATTGCATGAAATAACGGATAAGAAAGAAAACAGACCATTAGAACGTAAAACTGTCATTTATAAACTAAAACATGACCAGTTATAGTATATTATGTGTAGGCCAAACAGGAATAGCTTTGAAAGTTTTAAGAAGAAAAAGAAAAGAACAAGTCAAATGATGCACGTTACCTCATTGATGAAAACTATTCCTACACAGATTTCGAAAGAATCCTAGAGCAACTATATAAAACAAACAAAAAAAACAAATAGTATATAGATGCTATTGAAGAATTTTGAATTTATGAAACCTTTATATACAATAAACATGGATTGAAGGGATAGAGGGGATGTTACAATGTAAATGGTCTAAAAAATCGAAATTTGTTTCTTTTGGTAATTTTGTTCTACGTGTCTCCTTCACAAAAAATACAATAAAAGTCACGATTCACCTGAATTTATACCAGAAAAGTCGTTTTCTGTAAAAGCGCACTCATTTCGGGAGATGAACTTTTATATTTTGGCCCAGTTTTTTGTTTGTTGGAAATTTTACTGTGAATGTTTTTTGCTGGTAAATATAGCAATGAATTGTTTAATAATATATTTATAAAAGCAATTAAAGGATCTGTGTGATATATGAGCATTTAAAACTTTATATATATTATTATATATAGCTAGTTTATTACAGAATAATGACATCCAGTTATCTGTGCACTAAATAAGCGTTACCTCAATCGCAATTTTCGGAAAATTTCAATTTCAATGTTTTTTAGACAAACATTTGCAGGTGTTTTTTCTTCACAATTTAGGTAGATTAACCAGTTTGTAAGTAGCTTAGAAGTAAACCAATATTGATACAAAAAAATATACATTTTTAAGTTGGCCAATACAAAAACTACACATTGTACCAAAATAAATTGATCTAAACTTTAAAAATACATACTCTTTAAGAAACACGAAAATAAAATCAATCCATCAAATACTTTTTCAGGAATATCAATTTAAAAATGCCTTTGTTAATTTGCCGAATTTTTACGTTTTAAAGTTTGTTTACCTGTGATAAAATTTTATAAAGTTAATTTTTATATTTTTGTATATTTTTTGCACTATTGCTTACATTAAATAGTAGTACACATCTATATATATATATGCATATTTTTAAAAACTACTCTTTTCAGTGAAACATCCCCTTAATGGACGACCAACTCAACTTCTCCAAGAATGCATTGTAATACGGCTACCAAAATCCAAGATTGACAATCTTAGATAAACACCGTTTTAATGCATTGGACATGAGACGGCAGTTGTCCCTGGACATTAATTCTGTGTCGTGGACAGATAGGTGTTGTTCGTGTTCGTGTGTTTTTATATTAATTTGATTAATGTATTGAAGACCTGAATAGCGATGAAAACTCTGATGAAGGAGAAAAATTCCGAAACGCGTAAGTAGTGAGTTATAAAGAAGTCACGTGACGGCAGCTATACTTAAAGTAAGCTCCGTTTACTTAACTGTTATTACCAAAAGTACCTGGGCGACCGAGCATTACTCGGTATTTTTGTTAATTGTGTTTTTTTTTTTATAGGAAAATGTATGTAAATACAAATCAGGTAAGTACTGTTTTGTAGGCCTACTCATAACTCGCGAAATATTAGCACGGGTCAGCTGATTTCAAGCTTAAAACAATCATAACCTTTAAGACAAAAAAAAAAAAAATTATAGGAGACAGCTGATGGAAATATTATAGGAAACAGCTGATGTTTGTCATATGTATCCTATTGATTTTAAATTACATAACCCCAATGTTAAAAATTTTCAATTTTCAAATGAGTTTTTCAGAAAAATACGAGTTTTCCTGAGGTAGTGGTTTTCACCAATCGATTTTTTAGTCCCAAAAGCCTCTAATCCCAAAGTTTCAGCAAAATCCTTCCGCTGGATCTCGAGATTGCTCGTACAAACACACAAACAAACCAACAAACAAACAAACAAACAGACATTGCTCGTATTAGAGTATAGGATAGAGTAAAATAAAGTTTATAAATTCCGAGTCCCTCGGCACTAAATAGAAGAAAGTTGAAACATCTATTTATATTCCATCATTGTTTTAACGAATGATTTCCTGGATTATTTTGAGTAGATATACTTATGTTCAACTGGGTACGGCAGCCAGTATATTACCGAGTAATGACAACGTAAAATGAAGTGTAATGCAGAATTTATAGACAAGACATATTAATATCAGATGAAAGAGGATGTGAAGTATGTGTAATTAGATTTTCAAAGACGGCTTCGTCTCAAGTTGAGAGCTTCGAGGGGATGAAAGGGGGAGGGAGTTCCACAAAGCTTGGAGCGACCTGTACGTGATCGAAATAAGGAGGTTCCTTTATGTGCACGTGTTTGTACTCGGCGTAAGCCAAAACGAAAACCTGTGGAATTCTCGATTGTGCTTTCGAATATAAAAGTTATAACTGCACAATAATAACTACCTACAGTAGTTACATCCCGTGTAGGTTAATTTGATACACACGAGTCAAAATATTAAGTTTAGGGGCAGCGGGAAAGTCCTATCCAATGTTAAATTAAGCAAGTTAGTGTACACTTTGCTTATAAACTATTAGAACTACAAGTTTGTAATTACTACGGTGTCATTATAGCACATCTTTGTTGGTAATCTGAATTAATTGTTTTTATTGGTTAATGATTGTTTCTATGTTCTTTTACTTTTTTTATTTTTAAAACAAAATACTAACAAATTTACAAGCTAACCTTCAATATTATAAACACAGTAATTGTGAAAATATTACTCAGTATGATACCATATGTGTAAAAACATTGCACGCCTGTAGCTTTAGTGGTTCTAGAGATATGTACCCTTTGTACAGAAAATAGTAAATAAAAGACCTATTTTCCCAAACATTTCTCAATGAGCAAAATGCCCGCTCACTGAGGCATCTTTTTAATTGTTTCAAAAATGAATTAATTAAAGTATATTCTTCCTAATACTGAGGCAGTTAATTAAAACGTCAAACAAGAGTAAAGCCTTGGCTACGATACGAGCGGTGAGCGGCGGGCGGTGGGCGGCGAGCGTTACTAGCAAATTGCCTGAGCGGCGGACGTGGCTACGATACAAGCGGCAACATTCCCACAGTCAACGAGATGATGTCACTCGAGAGACTAGTGCTGACGGAAATACTTAGAGACCAGTATTTATAGGAAAATCACAATATAGGACTACTATATCTTTAACCGTAGACTTAAGTGATATTTACTTTTGTCCAGAAATTCAGGTGTAACCCTGGTAGAGAGTATTTTAAAAATATATACATTTACTTCCTGTGAAAATAACAATGTTAAACAGTCCCACAACAGAAAGTTTAAATCCTTTATGAGGTTTAAAAAAATAAATAACAAAATGCCAAATTCCAAAATTATAACCGCAAAAATTAGCATCTTTTTTGTTTACCGTAATTTTAAAATATATGCTTCCTGTGAAAATAACAGTGGTAAGTAGTCCCATAACATACAGTTTTAATCCATTGGTGTTGTTTAATCCATAATTCATGGTGTTTAAAGAAAAAATAAACCCTTGAACAGAATACAAAATTCCGAAAGTATAATCACAAAAATTAGCATCATTTTTGTTTACCGTCGGATTTTCTTGAAATTTTGTATATAAGTGGTCGTTAGTATGCCATGAACGTATACGTATCAAAAATACTTAATTTTGCCTTTTTAACCAATGTCATATGTTTGTTGAAAGGAAAGAAACCCATGAGCGTCGGGCGGCAGTCGAAAAATTATCTAACTAATTTGATCCTGAGCGGCGAGCGTTAGCCAATGCACATCCGCCGCTTGTATCGTAGCCAGCCAACCGTGTTTAACAAGGAAACTCCATCAGTTAGATAATTTTCGTGCACCGCTCACCGCCCGCCGCTCACCGCTCGTATCGTAGCCGAGGCCTAATACACCCCACGTTCAAACACCTTCGGTCTATGTATTGGGTATTGGAGTATTTGCTGACGGAAGGATTATCCGTGTTGGTGCTGACTGACTTCTATTGCAGTGACTCTTATGGTGAGACCTAAGGTCAGGGTAGTCAATGAGCACCGGTCTGGTTCCTCCAAAATTGGTTAAAACGTAAAGTACTATAAAAGTACCCTAAATACCAATAAAAGGGGAATTTTTCCGTTGCGAGCGAAGCAAAGCAGCGCGTGAGCCAGGCTTGGAGGCTAAGGTATAAACAAATTATACTAATATATTTCGTTCACACCGGTAGCTATTCAGCGCCTTCATGACAAGCACAATTTCCCAAATAGTAAAAATCCTAACAAATATAAATTTAATCTTGGAAATTCGATCGACTGACGTCAGCCGTTCAGCTGCGTGTTCGAATTTTTGGATTTAAAATACAGCTGAAGTTCAAAATATAAAAACACTGCAAGGTTGCACAATTTTATTTTGTAAATATATTCACACGAACCTTTATACTAAACATTACAAATTATTCCAAATAATTTTGTTTGACTTGAAGTGAAAACAGTTAAATAAATATTTCTTTAAATCTGTACTGAAAAGTTTGACAAATTGGATTACGAGATTATGTAGATAAATCCTTAAACGTCAAAGTATAGTATTTAAAGATGTCCTAAAGGACAGACAAGGTATATATTGGACCTATACGTAAAATATATCAAGTAGCAAGTTCCCTCTAAAAGCGAGTAGTAGCTTTACTCTTTTTATGATAATAAAGGTTGTTGAAGCCTGCATGTGCTTGACACTTTACTCTTACAGTTGTAATATATATAATTTATTTTGTTGAATATATTGGTAATATAAATCTACATAAGTAAAAAATGTAAATGTTCGTTTGTTCAAAATCGCAAATCTCCGAAAGTTCTTCACTGATTAGTTTTCAATTTGGACACAACATTACGTTTGAATACAAGTACGTTTTTATATACTTTTTGAAAAACAGTTATAAAATCTATTGAACATAAAATGAACAAAAAATATACAACATATTTAAGAAACATGTGAGCGCATTCAATATTTGTATTGACTATGATAATAACAGTAATAAGTTGTTAGGTCTAATATTTCCATTAACAGCTGATTTCAAAATTTGAAACAATTATTTGTATTTCCACCTTTTAAGTTATTTTTTGGTTTAATTTACACTTAAACCTACGCCTTGCTGGTTCTTTCAACCTTTATTATAACTGCTGTTATAAAATATAATAAATAATTTGAACATTTCACAATATTACTCTTCTTAGTTTTGAGGTTATTATTAATGCTACACCTTTATTATAAATACAACATTAAATATGTGTTTAAAAGGTCCCAAAGGGATTGGCGTTTTAATATATACTCATTTTATAAAGAGGTAACATTTGAATGTTTGTTTATTTATTTGTATGTATGTCGGGGGTAATCTCTGGAACTACTAAACCGATTGAAAAAATAGTTCTACTAATAAAAATCTACACTATCTCTCAGTAACATAGGCTATGATTCATTTTGATATAAACATTTTTTATTTTAATATTTGTAAATTTAGTCGGAAAAAATCTTAGGTTAGGTCTAGACAGATGAACCAAAACATGTATTTACATTTATTACAATAGCAACCAATTGAATAAAATAACAGAAAAAACAGTTGTTTGCTCCAGTATTTACATTAACAGTTGATTTCAAAATTTGAAACAATTATTTGTATTTCTAACTTTTAGGTTAGGTTGTTAAAGTGTATACCACTTTTTATGTTAGCCTTACTGGTTCTTTTAATCTTTATTATAACTGCTGTTATAAAATAACTTGATTTGAACGTTTAACATTATTTACCCTCTTAGCGTTGGGGTTATTAATCCTACAAGTTTATTATAAAGAAAACATAACATGATTATGTATACAGAAGGTTCCAACGGGGTTGGCGTGCGGAGCAGGCAATGGTTTCCCTTAGGAAAAGTATCAGACTTTTACCATGTGCTCATTGAATGCGACGGTTTAAATCAAGCTAATTGGATATATTTATTTATTTGTCATCTTGCACTGTTTTCTCAGCTGCTCTAAAGACTAATAACAGAGAAAATGTCGAACGTTTTCATTTTAATGCTACACCGACTGGTTGTGTAACTACAGCTGTTGCGACAAATATTAAAGTTTCGTGATATTGGAAGACAACGTTAAATGTGTCGAAAAATCGTATATATTTTCAGTAAAACTACAAAAGTCAGTTGAATGGTACTTACAGGTAAGGCACGAAAGTCTCAAAGTGCTTACCTGAAACAAATGAAATTACACATTTAATTTAACTAAAAATGTTGCATCTATTGAATTACAGAGATCATACACATAAAAACAAAAATGTACATATGTTTATGTAATAACCATCTAACATTACAATTTTCGTAGGTGGTTAGGACAATTGGGAGAAAAATACGGAGTAGGTAGGATGTAGTATGTGGGAGGTAATCTCTACAGATTGAAAAACTAGTTTTACTAGGTAATAAAAAGCTACACTATCCCTGAGTAACATAGGCTATACTTCGTTTTCATAAAAAAAAATTGTTTATGTCAATATTTGTAAATTTAGTAGGAAAATATCTTAGGTTAGGCCTAGACTGATGAACCAACACATGTATTTATATTTATTACCAGGGCAACCAATTGAATAAAATAACATATAAAACAGCTGTTTCCTCCAATATTTCCATTAACAGCTGATTTCAAACTTTGAAGCAATTATTTGTATTTCTAATTTTTAGGTTAGGTTTTTATTAAAGTGTTGACCTCAGCCTTGCTGGTTCTTTTAACCTGTATTATAATTGCTGTTATAAAATATATGAAATAATTTAATTTGAACATTTAACATTATTTACCATCTTACCTTTAGGATTATTATTAATGCTACACATTTATTTGAAAGAAAACATAACATGATTATGAGTATAGAAGGCTCCAAGTATATATATTCAGCGCCTTCGTAAGTAAACCAAATTCCCAAATAAAATTAATTTCGGAAATTCGCTCAAATCACGTCAACGATTGAGCTGTGTGTTATTCCTATAACGACAGACCAAAAGTTGTACACATAACCTTAAAATGGTTCAGAAAGTGGTTGACGTACTCCAGGTGATGGACGAAATCAGCTGTTATATTATTTTAACAAAGAAACAATACAACCTGGCGCATGCGCTCTACTCTTTACTTCCTGAAGAAAGTACGTACACTCGCTTTAATAGGTGATTTCACGTTTTAGTTAATCTTTGTAATCAAGATAAAATACACTAAATGCTCAAGGGACTGCCCTACACGTGGTCGTGCTTCAGTTTTCCCATGTTTACAAAGTTTTGGAAATGTAATTTAAGTTCACAAGCAACTCCCAAAATACGTATACTCCCAGAGCGGCCGCCCTCACACTTCATCCTGCTTTCTGTTTGTACAGATTCACATTATTACATGGATGCTGTTTACATTAGGCTTTTGTACCAAACGCCGTCAAAGCAAGTAAAAACAACGTGTTTTCAGGTCCTTTCCCTATTCATTTAAATTTAAAGGAAAATGACGAGGTAGTGGTAACAGTTTTTCTGCGAATTTTTGGTATAGTCTAAAATCACTATATATAAAAACGAAAGTTTGTTTCTTTGTCCTCTATAGACTCAAAAAGTAATCAACCGATTTCACTAAAAAAATACAGTTTATCTTTATCATTGCCAGGAGTGTTTAGACGTTACAATTACTACAGTCTATGGGGTTGAAATGGGGTTCTCACCCCAATACAATACAAATAAATTGAACTAACTTACATAATCTTACCGCTTTCTTACTAAACGCGCTCAAAGTGGAAAAATGAAAAAATTGAAAAATCTAAAAAATCTTTGCCGCCCAAAAGGTACTAAAAATGTACTAAAAAATTTTCAATTCTGGCAATTTTTCCAAACGTTTCTCGTCGAGAGCTTTAAATTCAAGTATAAGGTTGAAGGGGATCCGATTACGGGAAGTGCCTAGTAATTAATGTCAGTGAATCAGTGTTACCGTCCAGCTTTATGTAAGTAGATACTCGCTCTACCACCTGTACTGATCATAGAAATCTTCTTTTTTCCACAAGTCACGTCAAAATTAATTTTCTAATACACTCACTAAATTGTTAATTTAATTTAAGTTTATTATATTTATATTCTAAATGAATCAATAGCGAAACATTGCCCGGTCCACTAGCAATAAATATAAAACAAATGGTTCAAATTTCTTTAAAGAAATTATTTTTAAATAATAAAAACAGAAAATTCCTATAATTTCTTTGGCGTTTACAAACATCTGTTTTATTGTAAATGTATAGATAAATTTTTACATCCGTGTCGTTGAGTAGACGTAGATTTTATTCCCTACTAATTCTGATTAAAACAGACAGAATCGACAACAAAACAACGTCACCAGGATGGTGATAATATCTCGTAATTGTACTTGTCAGTTGCGCACAACTCTGGTTGTGGAAAGTGAATTAAGACGTCTTGAGTTGTCAACCACAAACTTTAGCCATTAGCAACCGCAATATGAATGTCAGCACAGTACGGCGAACTTTAGCTATCAGCTGTTTAAATATTCACACTCCAGTACATAATGTTAAACAAGTTTAGAATCAGAAATGCATAACACCAGAGAGCTCCGCGGGTCTTTTCTGTTATATCCCCGCATTTACAAACTATTTTCTATAGAATTAGGATTAATCGGGATAGAACTACAAACGTGAAATATAATATTCACTCACCATTTAAACGTATAATTGTTGGGAAAAAACGTAATAAACAATTTTTAAACATGCGCAACTTTACCATTCGACTCTAGGCTAACCTATGGCAACATAAATGCAAAAATAATAATTTAAAAAATACCTAAAAGGTTCTAACCTAACCTAATTAGTCACAGTATGGTTTAACTGTATTCAACATTTAACGGTAAAATGTAAAACAACGTCGTTGTCTGCAAAAATATTAGGCTAGAGTCAAATAGTAAAGTTACGCGTTTGCGATAACCCTTATCTAATTTTCAACAAAAACTGGAAACTTCCTTCCTTGTATGTTATGGAGTAGTTATAAATAGTTATTTGGACATTCCCGATTAATCCTCATTCTATAGAAAATAGTTTGTAAATGCGGGGATACAACAGAACAGACCCGGCTCCACACACTGCTCGCTTCGCTCACTAACACCCGAGGAGAAGAAATTGCAAATAAAATATTGTATACCATATTTTCACGGGAATGAAGATTGATTCCTGAGATTTTATATTTTTATATAAAAGAGAGGATTCTTTCAAGTTTCCTTTATATATAAAAAATAAAATTTCGTAATTATAATATACTAGCTGACCCATACGGCGTTGCCCGAGGTGGTTGGTATTTTCAGTCTTTTTAACGTAATTGTATTCGTTTTAAGTGTTCAGTCAGTGAGTGGTATTTGGCTTATATATATATATATATAGATCTTAAATAATAAAAACGCTATTGTCATAATAATAAAAGATCTGAAATTATGATTTTAGTAAATTTGATCCCCCCAAATCCCTCCTAAAATTTCGAAGTTTTTCATACCCTTTCTTATTGAGCACCTATGGCCCTAGAGGAAGCTACATTCCAAATTTTATTCCAATCCGTTCAGTAGTTTTGAAGAAATCGTGATTTAATAACTTTGATCCCCCCAAACCCAACTAAAATTTCGAATTTTTTTAAACCCTTTCTTAGCATGCGAATGTGGCTCTAGAGGAAGCTACATACTAAATTTAATTCCAATCTGTTCGGTAATTTTGGAGAAATCGTGATTTAGTCATTTTTACCCCGCAAACCTCCCTAAAATTTTCAATTTTTTAAAACCCTCTTTTAGTGAACACTTATGGCCCTAGAGGAAGCTACATACCAAATTTCATTCCAATCCGTTCGGTAGTTTTTGAGAAATCGTGATGAGTGAGTCAGTGGTATTTTGCTTTTATATATATGTAGACTAGGGGAATCCCCTGCGTGCTCTGCACGCCAACCCCGTTGGAACCTGGAACCCCGTTGGATTAATAATAAATCCCAAGTTAACATGGTAAATAATGTTAGATGTTCAAATCAAATTATTTCGTATATTTCATACCAGCAGTTGTAATAAAGGTTAAAAGAACAGCAAGGCTCAGGTCTATACTTTAATAAAAACTAACCTAAAAGTTAAAAATACAAAGTTTGAAATAAGATGGAAGTGGAAATATTAGAACAAACAGCTGTTATCTGTTATTTTATTCAATTGGTTGCTATGGTAATAAATGTAAATAAATGTGTTGATTTATCATTCTAGGCCTAACCTAAGAATTTTTTCCGACTAAATTTACAAGTAGTTCCAGATATTACCCCCTGCGTACAAACAAACAAACAAAAAAACAAACTTTACCTCTTTATAATCTATATATATATAAGCGAAATACCACTCACTCATCACGATTTCTCAAAAACTACCGAACGGATTGAAATGAAATTTGGTATGTAGCTTCCTCTAGGGCCATAGGTGCTCACTAAGAAAGGGTTTGAAAAAATTCAAAATTTTAGGGATGGTTTGGAGGGATCAAAGTTATTAAAAAATGATTTCTGCAAAACTACCAAACGGATTGGAATTAAATTTGGTATGTAGCTTCCTTTAAAGCCATAGGTGCTTACTAAGAAAGGGTTTGAAAAAATTCGAAATTTTAGGGGGATTTAGGGGATTGAAGTTATTAATTCACGATTTCTTCAAAACTACCAAACGGATTGGAATGTAATTTAGTATGTAGCTTCCTCTAGGGCCATAGGTGTTTACTAAACAAGAGTTTTAAAAAATTGGAAATTTTAGGAGGTTTGGGGGTAAAAATTACTAAATCACGTTGTCTCCAAAATTTCCGAACAGATTGGAATGGAATTTGGTATGTACCTTCCTCTAGGGCCATAGGTGCTCACTAAGAAAGGGTATGAAAAATTTCGAAATTTTAGGAGGGGTTTGGGGGGATCAAAGTTACTAAAATCCTAATTTCATATCTTTTATTATTAAGACAATAGTGCTTTTATTATTTAAGATCTATATCTATAAAAGCCAAATACCACTCACTGACTGAACACTTAAAAAGAATACAATTACGTTAAAAAGACTGAAAATACCAACCACCACGGGCATCGCCGTACGGGTCAGCTAGTATTAATATAGATGACGAAAATGTGATAGGTTAAAATAGTTTTTCAAACTGGTAAAATATTCCTGGTAAATAATGAAGTTGGCAAAATTGTAATAGTGATGGACCGTGTTTGACTTATGATATAATAATCCTATTTCCTTGTTTGCGTTTCCCTTTTTATACGGGCACTTATCCTGTTAAATCAGATGTTAGTAAAACAGCTGCTGAAACAACAATACATCAATGAACTTCCGTGTACGTGTATCCTTGGCATAACCTCAATTCGTTTTTTGTAAATACGAATGTCCTGGATTTAGCAAAATTTCTTCCATAACAAAATGCTAACTATTTACTAAAACTGTAGTTGGAGGAAAAATGTTACCCCGTTGCGCTCGTGCTGTAACATTTCCTGTCGGGGGGGGGGGGGGCACAAATCGACCTAAAAGTTCTCTATGAGTAAATAAACAACGTAGATTGAAGATGGAAGCTCACTTCCGAAACGCGTAGCTAAAAACTACAGCACAATAATCTCTCTAGGCATTCCTTCGAAATTTATTACGGAGAGACCTAAATTTTCTTCAAGTATGAACATACCATACCAGGTATTAAAATACTGTCGCCCTAAATAAATTCAAAACTAATATTTACATTTGAATAATATTGATCAAATAAAGTATAAAAACGTATAAAATTGTCTGGTTCGATCATGCAATAATCTGCTCAAATTAGTTTTCAAGAGAATATTTATCAAAAGTTTAACCTAAAGATAATCTGCGTAAATGTAGGTTAGAAATGGCGTATTTAAGTGAACGCCAAGTTGAAAAGTAAACCTATTAGAGAACAACACTTGCAACAGCAAACGTGGAATGTAACACTAATTGTTAGAACAAAGTTTCTTTGCTTATACAATACGGAGATATTGTAGTTGTAAGATAATTATACAAAGATTTATTGAGTCCAACCATTGTCAAGGCAAGGTTGAAACATTATTGTTAGATTTTATCCTTATTGATCTAGACGAATTTAAAAAGCAGCAAACGGTATTGTAACAAACTTCGTTAGTTCTAGTTATTATACAAATTACATCTGCTAGGATCCATGAAATAAGTTTTAGTACAATTTTCTGCCAATCCTAACGTAACACTTTCACTTAAGTTTGTCGACGCGTTTTGGAGTTCCTCCATTATCGAGACCTATTTCAGTACTGGATTTATCCGTTATGGAATCGTCTAGATAGTTAGCCACGCCACTCGTCCTACTACCGGTATTGCTTCTTATGTAACCTGTTATGTAATATGTTATGCAACACGTTATGTACACGTTTGTTTTTTTTTTTTTTTTTTTATCTTAAACCTGTAACTAGACGCTTGCCATCAATTGCGTGTGCTTAGTGTATGAATTGTGTTGTGTATGTGTTTGGTGTGTTTGACTTCTCAGTC
>JAGFPH010015257.1:5368-16582 GCA_018207615.1 Philaenus spumarius | reverse complement strand
TTGGGAAGGATAATAGAAAGCTGGAAACCACATTAAAACTAAACAAAATTAGCTGTTGTCAGAATGAACTGCTTGATTGTTTCCTTGTAAGTTAATTTAAAACAAACTGTTTCACCACGGGAAACACTAATGTTTCCCTAACAAAAATGACTCCGAGCAATGATAATACAGAACTAAAACTGAAAATGGTATTGCTCCAAATAAACTCTTCTATTGCAAAGGTTTCAGTTATAAACTCTAAACAATATTGTGTTGTTTATTGTTGACAGTTTTTCTTATTTAAGAACTATTTAAACATTGGATCAGTAAACACTTCAAATGTATAAATATTCATAACAATTGTAGCTTTATTTTACTCTTTATTGATCGTAAGCCATTCCTAATCGTATTTAAAACTATTGTCAGAGTAAGTATTCGATAAAATACTGAATCAGTGGAATTTAACATAGGTTTTAAAATCTATTTTGAGAGTTTCAAATGGAGATAAAATACAAATTGCAACGTACCGACCTTCCCCTCGATCTGACTTCGCTTACGGTGTGTCGGTTACTGCGATCCTGCCGCCTATTCGCTATCTCCAGCGACCCTAAGCCGACAAATATCCCTCTTACCACCTACAATTTTTGGATAAACCGCTTAATTAATTTTTTCTTCAATTAACATTTAATTGCTGATGGTATTACCTTGTATAAGTCCTGGCTAGCTCTACCAGCCCAGTATAGAAGGTGGATCGTTCTGTAAGGATATTTATCTTTAGATAAAACCCTTAAGTTTTTCGATAAAATTTTGTTTTAACTATTCACTAATTTTAATGGTAAGATGAGACTCTCTCTTGAAGTCGTGCCTCTCGGAGAACAGTACACAGTTTGTTATGCAATAAAATTATTCTTAACACTAACACTTCTTACTATTAGGTTTGATTTTTGAGGAGTAGACTGAATAAAAGAATTTTTTAAATTGGAAATCAAATTATAAATTTTTAATCCTCTTTTTGAAAGTATGGGCTTAATATATTTACAACACAAATAATTAATCATAAAAAATAATAAATGTTTCCTTAGCTTATTTAACTGAAATTAATATATTATACAATTAAAATATTGAATTTAATAAAATTAGACCGTTTGTGGAATGATGGAAATATTTTAAGACTTGATATAATTATTATAAATTTTCCCCAAAATTATATAGTAAGATTTTAAAATGTATTTCCCTAATCGAGTCAATGTTGTAAAAGTGAAAATTAATATAGGCTGCTGCGACACTACCTTACTGTCGACTACGGAGATTTCCTGCTTGGAAATTTGTTCCAGAGCGGCGTTCCCGACTTCTTACTCCAAGTCCCGCGATGTCTCCTTCCTTCGGACTCGTCTGGATTCCTTGGACTTCCTGGCTTTCCCACGGTGAACAGCCCTAGCCGCTGTTATCCTGGCTGCCTTCTGTTGCGTCTTGAACGAAGCTAACGTATCTTTATGACGAGATATCTCCTTAAGGTTTCTTTTGGTGTTAACCACGTGTCGAAATCTTTATATTTTTACTAATACCTTGTCGATAAACTTCTATCAAACTTTAATACTATCTGATCTGTTTAACTAAACGAAGAATCAGATCTTGAAATTATTAAGTAGTTAACACTGTATTAAAAACTTCAACTATTTTCTCCGCTTGGTGCGATAACCTATCGAGAAGCGTGGAGATTTCCCGGAGTTCTAATATACAACTGGCGAAACAAATCTTCCTTCCTGGCTTGCTTCACTAAGATTGAACCCTGGCTTGCCAACATGTGTTTCAAAAATCCCATTTCTTCCCTTTCTTTTATTGGCCGTTGTTCTGGTTATAATTAACCTATAATTTTTTGAGTATTTTTCAATTCATCTTGACTTTTTTCTCTACCAGAATATATCTAAATTTATTTGTCTTGTGGAATTTATAAAATTAATTGGATTATTGTAATTAACTTTAGAATTGGCTGGACTGCATTAGGGGCGTGTCTTGCTCTTTGACCGACTGACGATTTCTGTTTTGTAAGACTGTATATTTTTGCCTGCTTCAACCAAAGCTTTCAAATAGTGTTCATAAATTTCCAAAATCCTGTATCCTGGTATTCTATGGTCGGATCTGGTCCTGGGTGGTGTCGTTTTGTTCAGCTTGTCCCCCTAATTAAGTACAATCTCGAGTTGAAGTTCTACGCCCTCGCGTTCGCCTTTTACCGCTTTTCCGCGATCTCTTTTGTTTCAACTCGCGGATTTCCCAAATTAATGATTTTTTATTAATTTTAATTGTTACCCTTTATTACCACAATCTTTAAGTATATTTATCTGTTTACAGTTCCTATATTGCTTTTTATTTGGTAAAGTTATTACGTTGTTGGCAACTACATTTCTTATTTAATTACTTTAACTCCCCCATTTACTTTAATTACTTTATTATAGCTATCATCCACTGGTCTGTACATATTGTATTAATTATTTCTATATTTATTCACAATAATATTCACTTAATTCCCCCTTTAAAATACTTTAATTCAACTTTAACTATTCTTTATTTAATTATTTCCCTTTTAATTATTATTATTTAAGAAAAACTTTTTTTATTACTTAATTTCTTCCCCTACTGAACTCTTATAACCCATTTATTTATTTTAAAAGTTTTGAAAATTCTAATTTTTAACTTTTTTATTCATTTTCTATAATTACCAACTTTTTAACCCTTTATTTACCATAAAAACTTTATACACATTTTTTATTTCCCTTATTCTCTTCTATATTTCAATAACATAAAAAATAAAATTTGTATTAATTTAATTTTTCCATTGTTTTACTAATTGCTGGATTGATTTGGCTTAGTTGAAGTCCCATTGACATTTGATGGTCCAACATATATGCTCTGCACTAGCCTGTCTTAAGGATTTAGCAAAATTTGTATCACACTGAAAAAATATTTTCTTTAGCGGGTAGCCCAATGCTTAATCCGTCTCAAAATGTATATTTAAAACTGCATTTGTACTGGAACATAATTCTTTAAAAGTATAGAAACAAAAATTGTTCAACTAAGAAATAAGAAATATTTACATTAAAACCCATGTTACTCCAGTAAATGAACAACTCGTGAGCTAGGACAAAAGTTATAGCAAGCAATATAATCTCTATAATAGAATCCCTATTCTACTAATATAGATACATTCTGGTGCATCCAGCCAATTTTATCCTTTTCCACATCACTGCACTGAGCTCCACTGCGGGTCTGATGTATATCGGGATCCTATGTCAAAACTTGAATACGTACGTTTTTGGATTAAAATATTTTAATAATTATTTTTCGTAACTACCTTTCTGTATTACGCTGTTTTAAGTAAACAAACAAGACATTTTGTTTAATAACATCAATGACCTGATACCTGTCAATTTAGTCCCTTTATAATTATAGTGAGAGAAAGAGGTATTTTAAATTAAACGTAATTAAAGATTGGTGAAACACTACAAATTTTACTTAATAATAATATAATATATTTTTAAATTACATATAACAAATAAATGTATTAAATTTTTGTATGTGAAAGAAAGCAACTATTTCTTAATTATATGAAGCAAGTTAAATACCCTTCACGTTATACTATACATATATTATGTAGACCACACACAGGTTAGAATAAATTATACTATTTCAACATTGAATTTCGATGTGTACAATCGTTGACAAATATTGAATGTGTACGTAAAGTGGATCACCTTTTAGGAAATAATCAACTCCTTAGAACATAATTATTTTCACTTAGTGATCAAAATATGACCAAAGATGATATAATTTGAACCACTTTTAGTGATTAATACTTATCGAATCACTAATCATTTCATTTCATTTCACGATTAAAAATTAATACAAAAATAAAACATCCCAAAAGAGAGCATAACATGGTATACAAACAAACAATGGTGTACACTGACAAACGTCACAAATACAAGGTCGAAAGGCGCCCTGAAAGAGGTAAATACAGTATTTAAACTTAGGTACCTGAACACCGGCCGCACGGCAATTTACCGTCTGTATTTGTGTGCTGTGTTCTCGTGATAAGCTTGCTTGCATTCAAGTCATTTCTTGCTATAGTACATAAAATTTGTTCAGGTTCACAGTCTTTTACCGAGGATTTAAATTTATGATAAAATCTATTGACTAAATAAGAGACATTTTGCCAAGTTTTTGCTTAAAATAGTATTTGTCTCTAAAATTTGCTACAGTATGTGCTATATACAAGTTAAAAAATAGTCACATATACATGTGTACTTTTCTTATAAAAGTAAGTATATTATCTGCACCCTTAAACTCGGCAAAGATACGTAAAAGAGGAGTTTTAGAAATAAAAATTTCAAAAATTTTCCGGCGTAGTATTTTTGTTCAGTTCCGGCAGCGTTGTTTGCTACGTTGTGTGCAAACACCGTGAATTCAAGAAAGTAGGCCTATGATAATAGATTTTTATTAGTTTTAGATTAGTTATTATTACATTTGTTTCGTTTGTCTTATATTTTGAACAAATCTGATTTGGATTGGATAGCTTTATTGATTTGTATTTATGTTTTAATCTAAGAATAATAAATATTAAATATAACTAATCTAAGTACAGATGATGTCCTGTAGCTAAGGTATTCTTTACACTATGTATTGTAGGTATAACATTTAATTCTCCATTAAAATATAACCACGTAGTCTAATTTAAGGCATTTAAAAAAAATTAAATTATAAAATCATTCTTGCAGTAAAAAAGCAAACGTGATACTATAGCACACAAGTAAACCAGTAAAGGAATTAGACACAAAATTCAAGAAGGTGATGTATACCAGCAAAAGTATACATTAACGCTCTAGCCGCATTATGGCTATGTTGCCAACTTTCAAACTAAAAAATAATCTAATTTAGTTGTATGACATAACACATTAGCGAATATTTCCTAAACACGTTATTATATTGGATGTTGAATGGGAGGTAAACTTACTGTCAATATAAAGACTAAGTTAGAATTTCAAGGAGTTTTTTTTTACATGCTTGCATGTCTGTTATACTTTGACAATAATGTATATACTAACTTATACTACTAGAACCAAAAAGTTCCCGAGATTGGTTTAATTTATTTGTTGAACGAAGTTAAAAACTTACAAATTGATTTTCCCTCGAAATACTCTCTTTTTGCAACAACACACTTGCCCCAAAGTTTATATAGCTCTTCAAAAAACTTTTGGAACTCATTTTGTGAAAGTTCTTTCATCGCTTTCGTAGCATTTTGCTTGACTGCCTCAGCATCTGCATATTGTTCTCCCTTCAACAATGTTTTCAACCTCGTGAAAAGGAAGAAATCGGCTGGCGCGAGGTCGGGCGAGTAGGCTGGATGTTCTAGCGTGGTAACACTGTACTTGGCTAGATAATTATGTACTAACAGGGAGCGATGTGCAGGGGCGTTATCTTGAGCTGTTTTCTTTAAGTTCGGAGAGAGAATTTTTCGAACCATTCGCAAACAAATTCGATGCATGTTCAAGTGATCATGAAGAATACTGTGGACACCAGCGTTTGATAAATTTAACTCAAATGCAATTTCTTCAATCGTTTGTCTTCTGTTTGCACGTACAAGTTGCTGTACTCGCCCAATGTTTTCATCAGTGGTTGAGGTTGAAGGTCGTCCACTACGAGGGTCATCTTCAATGCTTACGCGATCTTCACAAAAACGTTTGTGTCAGTGTCAATCGTAAACTTAACTCTTTTTCATCGAATATAAGCTTGAATTAACAACTCAGGAGTCTCAGAATTTGACTTTTGAAGCAAAACAAAGAATTTAATGTTTGGTCTCTGTTCAATATACGCTATTTAAAAAAAAACTAAACTGTAAACTTGCAGACGATTAGCACTCTCCACCGGTGAACAAAAACAACTGAGCTATACCAACACTACCGATACTCCCTCCCCAAACAAATGTCTCACTGGCGACTGCGCTGGGGGTCTCTAGAAATTAATTCCGGGAACTTTTTGACTATAGTTTGTATATTTTGGAATCATACTGTGAGTAGAGACTGTATGTTAGAACTACAGAGTGTTATGCTATTTAAGGTAAATGTATGTTAGGCTATTTAAAAAAATTATAATGATCATCGATTCAACAAATACATTTGAAAAACAAATATATGGAACTAACTTAACCTAGCCCAGTTATATATTTATATTCTAAATGCATCTATGTTTATAAATATAACGTACCTTCTACAACATAAGTAACTTTACCACTCGTTAGGTACTTAAGTTGATCAAAGAATAATATATTAAGTAAGGTTGGTAACAATACTTAATTTTATTTAAAAAAATGTCCTCACATTATTTCATTTTCGACTGGAGTGTTAATGTGTACTTTTACCATAGCACCAGCAAAATGTAGATTTGTCTTAATTTAAGTTAAATTATCTCTTAAAATATTGCAATTAAAATATTTAAATATATAATAACATACTAACTGTAACATATATAATATTAAAAATATTGCTACATTTATATAATAGCTTTCCTAGCTTGTTTATTCCCACTGTCGGGTTTCCTTGATAGCTCAAGACTTATTTTACACAATTTCCTTTCTTTGCTCTAAATTTTTAATTACTCGTTCAATGCTGTTTACCTATTTAATGTATCTTATTGAATTGTATAAACAGTTTGAACTTCTTGACTACCAAACTTCTTTGTTTTCTAAACAACTTTTTTTTTAATACTTGTATTGTTATTTGAAACGTAATTCTTTTATTTTAAATGCCTCGTTTAGTCAAATGCGTACAGCTTCTTTAAATCCTTAGACATCGTAAACGGTTCTATTTGATAAACTTCCTATATAATTTTTCTTTTTCATATTTTCCCTTCTAATTCAGTATTTTAATTACATTATTTACTAACTGATGCCTGAAATAAAATCCGCATCTAACTGTATTTGATATTCCATATAATAAAGTGTTGTAGAATTTCAAATTAAAGCTACTGTTACGTCTCGTTTATTGAAATACTAAATTAAATAATTTTTAATTCAAAAAATGCATTAGTTTTAACATAAATACGTTATTTTCATAAATAACAAAATATTGTTTGAATAACCTTTAGTAAATATCCCAGCTACACAAGAAGCATTGTGTAAATTAAGTAAAGCTGCTTGTTTATAGATGCAGTTTCCTCGTATAACTTACTTTTTATTGCTTTCCTAACCTTACTGGATCCATTAAAGGAATAAAATTACGTTTAGAAGTTATGGACACCGATCTTTCGGAATCCGAGTTTTATCGAGAAAATAGCACATCGTGATGTTAAGACATAAACATACAGATGTCTCATCAATCGGAGTGAATCGTTCTGAAATTCGACTTTAATATTGGCTTGGCAATATTTCTGTTAATTATAAATTTGTCAAATAGCTTTAATTTACTATAAAATAATTTGTTTTAAGGAGGCATTGTTAATCATTGCCATCTAGTAGGACAGTAAAACCAGTTTCCACAACAAACCACAATATCATTAGACATCCGATAACCATTATGTAGAACGGGTAAAATTATACACCGTAAAATAATAA
The DNA here is from genome assembly GCA_018207615.1 of Philaenus spumarius. Taxonomy (NCBI): domain Eukaryota; kingdom Metazoa; phylum Arthropoda; class Insecta; order Hemiptera; family Aphrophoridae; genus Philaenus; species Philaenus spumarius. Next base: position 9,000 of record JAGFPH010015257.1, on the reverse strand, counting down.
GACTATTGTACCAGCTTTATAAAGTTTACAAAGTTTTTCGTAAAAAAACATTTTTCTATTAATTATTTTTTCAAAGTTTAAACTTATAAAACATATTATATAAATGCAGTGTCTTGTATAGCTCTATAACATATTGTTTTATCTACACTGTGTTTGATTACTAATTTGTAGTATTTTATTATTGTGTTTTTGTTATTTTTTATTTAGGTATGAACGTAGACATTTATTTCATGGATACTTAACCTATTATTCAATAGAAACAACTCATTTAACAACTCAGTTCATGAAACATAGTCGTACGAGTATTTCCTTCATTAGTAAAATTTCAGGAGTTATGTTTGCCAATATTGAGAAATTTGAACTAATATTCAACAGTTTAATTCAACTTTTAGTGAAAAGTTGATTACAATAATACATGTGAAAAGAGCTTATTTATTATAAACAAATTCAGCTCTGATATAAAATGCCTTTAACTATAGTTGTAGACAGATTTTACCCTTGTCATGAATATGTTTGTATGTTGCTTTAAATGGTTGTGAAATAACATTGGTAAGGGGACTTGACATGGCTAGACTATGTCAAGAAAAGGGTAGGTTACAAGTAAAACAGCTGTCATAGTATAAACAATGAATAGTTAACATTTTGTATCTTGACAGGTAGAAGAACGTAACAAACGGTGTTGGCTAGGTATATCTATAAGCAGTTCCAAAAGTTATACCGAAATATTCTATGTGTTGTAAAATATATCTAATTGTATAAAGATAATGCAACTATGATGGAATTATACTATAGGAGACCATCGAGTTCTTCGAATGCAGACACTTATACTTGACCCATTATAATATGTGCTTATAATTGAATCCATTTTTAAATCGTGTATGCTTTTTTCTCTAGTTTAAACATCAAACTATTAAGTCAGCATGTTATATAATAATTTTATTTTAATGTTTTTACTTTATCTGTATATAGTATAGAGAAAGTATAGTGATCGCAAAAAAATCGATATTGAGATTTTTGTGGAAATATCCGTTTTGGGACCCCCTGAGTCCAAAAAAGTGTTTTTTACAAAATGTCTGTCTGTATGTCTGGCTGTCTGTCTGTATGTATACAAGGCTAGAGAGAAAACTATTTTATCAATTTCGAACAAATTCGCACCAAACATGTCAATTAGGCTTGTATGGATGCACGAAAAAATGTTTTGAAACATTTTGAAAAATAACCCCCTTTTTGACCAAAAAATCCTAAAAAAAATCTGTTATTATTTTTTTATAAAAAAAAGGCTCTAACGATTTTGATAAAAGTTGGCTTATTTGTAAGCTCTTAGACCCTACCATAAGCAAAAAACCCCATCTTTCTAAAAAATTATCATTTAGATAGTAATAAAATAACTGGTTTGGGGATTTTTTGGCCAAAAAGGGGTTGTTTTTCAAAATGTTTCAAAACCTTTTTTCATGTATCTATACAGGCCTAATGGACATGTTTGGTGCAAATTTGTTTGAAATCAATAAAATATTTTTATCTCTAGCTAATAATAATAAAATATATTAGTTACTCTCCTACTTTAATGTTTCTCTGTCCTACTTTAATACAATTATGAAGTCACGGTGAATCTGTTTAATAATTTAAATATGTTTGTAAGAAATTATGTGCCAGTTTCAGGTACCGTTTATTTGTTAGTGTTTTAAGGATTTTAATGTAACAATGATACACTGAAAATGATAAAAAAAATTAAAAAATCTACATATTTTTTTATTATGTTTCTGTTGCCAACTTTTTTCTACATTTGTCCTTACTTCACAAGAAAAATAAAAAATAATTCATAATTCACCTTTATTAGAAAACACACTATTTTCGGTACATGAACTTTTTTATTTTGACCTATTTTTGTTGTTGTTTGAAAAGAACTGTGACGTTTATGCTGATAAGTGTAAACCCCTAAATTCTTTAATAATATGTGTACAGATGGAACTAAAGGACATATGTGTTTACATGCATTTTAAACTTTAATTAAAGAGTTATGTGTTAATGCACTGTGTAGACAAGGGTTACTTCATACTACCAAAAGATTTAATTGCTGTGCTTTTTATACAAAACATTATATTTTTAAATAACTACTGAAATTTGTAACACTTATTCTGCACGTGTTTTTCTTTATATTTAGGTACATTTGTGTTTGTAATTAGCATAGAAGTCAAGTAAATGTTACAAAAATAAATTTTGCGGATTCTAACAATGTGTGTTTTATTTAAAAATTTACACCGATAGAAATATAAAATAATTGATAAATTAAAGAAGAAAACAATTTCATAAAACATTAAGGAATGTAATTAGTTCAATGTACTTATATAAAAATTGCTCTTTATATCAAACTAAATCTACCTAAATTTTAAAACGTCGTCATATTCTTTAAAATAACATAAAAATTAAAACAATCTATCAAGTAGTTTTTAATGATTGTCGATTTAAAAACAAATCTTCATATTTGTCGATTTTTTAAGGTTTTTTTTACATATCATCAAATTTTAAACATTGAAGTTTTATATTTTCATATGTTTGTATATTGTAACGAAGCAATAGTTGCACGACGCTGGGGGAGGAAGTTTGTTTTCCTTTTGTCCCCACGTTGCGACGTCAACTCTGCAACGACAGACCTTATTAATGACGTTCGGGAGCCAACTCTGCAACGTAGCCCCGACGCTATTGTCTGTCTGTAGGATTTCCCTACTTTGTTACAGAATAAAGAGATTATATCACCTACTGGAAGTTTAAGGCAAATTAATTTTAATAGCCTAGGTGATATAACTCTGGTTAAGATAACTATGCCTATAGTCACCTTAAATAAAAATATTTTATTAAATTCCTTCCAGTTATTCAAGTTACTATTAACTTTAAATTTGCTCAGCTCAGTAATTAATATTATATTTATTTGACAATCTCTGAGGAGTGAGAACAGTGGAACTTTACCTAGAATAATTAAATTATTTGTGCTTTGTGAAATTTCGTTGGAAATGCCAACTTTGCGTTTCCGCCCTTCAATATTGATCATACACTGAAAACAACTTATCATATAGGATACTTAGATAATAGGAATTTCTTGAACAAAGTAAATTATTTATATTAATTGAAATCAAAAGAAAATTTATTCAATGAAAACTCAAAATACTCTGTGGTTCTTTCCACTACAAAAACATAAATTTTAAACTAAATTTACTATTTACATAAATTTTAACTCTTTTAGGTAGAACCATTTATTATTCATTTATACTTAATTATTCCTTCTTTTTTAATATTTATTATTTAATTATTTAATTATGATTTTAAATATTTAATTTACAAGATTTATAATTTTATATTTTGAAAAACCTAATTTTTATCTCAACCCAGTATCAATAATTATTCAAATTCAACTCAGGCAATATTTTAATAAGGGATATCGTAACTTTTCTGACAGACCTTTTATTACTGCGACCATGGACTCTGAACACCTTTCCCAGGAATGTTGATTGAAATACAGCTTCCCTGAAGTCCGGTTATCGTTGGTGCGGTTGAACGTCTCTCGTGGTCTCAGCTTTTGCCTGGTTTGACTTTCCCTGATGTCTTCTAACGCCTTCCCTGATGTTTTCTAACGCCTT
>JAGFPH010015256.1:0-16317 GCA_018207615.1 Philaenus spumarius | reverse complement strand
GTAGTGAGAATAAATGGCGACCGGTAGGGTTGGGGTTAAAACCAAGTAAGGCCGTTTAATTAAGTGAAGTGATGTGTTAGACCGTGTTATGGCCGCCAGGGCTAACAGCACAGGTTATTAAAGTAAATGCGATTTTAAAACAACCTAGTGTATAATTAGAAGTAGTCCAAATTGTCTGGTAGCATCAAAGCTGGTTCTTAAGCATATGGTCTAGTGAATAGTGTGTTGGTGTACAAATGATTATTGGTAATCGTGGTTAGTGATCCACGGCGTGGGCAAAATGACATACCCCTAACTGTAAGTTTGGCGATTTCAACCATCCACTCTAGCCCGCATGCCTCATAGTATTGTTAAGTTTTAATCCGAATCTGCTGTTGATCTATTGTAAGTAACAACAGATGTTTGAATTATAATATATTAATATAGAACTTCTTTTTTCTTGCTTTTAATTTCTCACTATACTTATAGTAAAGAGAAAGTATAGTTATAGCAAATAAAATCGATGTTGAAATTTTTGTGGAAACATCCGTTTTGGGACCACCTGAGTCCAAAAAAAGTGGTTTTTACAAAATGTCTGTCTGTATGTATACAAAGCTAGAGAGAAAACTTTTCCTTTCGATTTCGAACAAATTTGCACCAAACATGTCAATTAGGCCTGCATAGATGCACGAAAAAAGGTTTTGATAAACAACCCCCTTTTTGGCCAAAAAACCCATAAACAATCAGTTATTTTTTTTATAAAAAACCGGCTCTAACGATTTTGATAAAATTTGGCTTATTTGTAGCCCTTAATGTACCCTACCATATGCAAAAAACCGGCATCTTTTTAAAAATTCTCATTTAGTTAATGCCCTACCATATGCAAAAAACCGGCATCTTTCTAAAAATTCTCATTTAGCTAATAATAATAACTGATTTAAGGAAGTTGTTTTTCAAAACCTTTTTCGTGCATCTATACAAGCCTAATTGGCATTTTTATTGCAAATTTGTTTGAAATTGATCCAATAGTTTTCTCTCTAGCTAATAATAATAATATTTATTAGTTACTCTCCTACTTTAATGTATCCCCTCGCCTAATATAACACAATTATGAAGTCACAGTGAATCTGTTTAATAATTTAAATATGTTATGTTTGTGAGAAAGTATGTGCCAGTTTCTGGTACCGTTTATTTTGTTAACCTAACCTAAACTAGCTGCAAATGTGACATTTTTGTCACACACGTCACGTTGCTGTCACACTAGAAAGCTCTTCAACTCTCCGCAATAAAATTACGATGGTTTTGGCACCACCAGAAGTTTTCTACGCCGTCTGTGAGTGCATATTATATTGTGTCCACAGACAGACAGACACAACATTTTGTATTGCTTTATCATGTTCAGAGAACTTGAAAACATTGAGAAAAGTCATCAAAAGTGGGGCTAAATTTTTTTAGAATTTTCTTACGATTTCAATACTTTGGAATTTTAATGCGAGGCGAAGTAATTAAAATTTGCTAGGTTTATCATTGTATAGGTGAGTTTATTGTTATTATTACAAATTAACATTGCTAAATTTTTCTCATTTTGGTCTTTTAAAAAATATAAATTAAAATTTGTTTGGTTGTATTTTTATTACAAATTAAAATTTATTAACGTGATTGCATTTTTTTCTCATTTTATTCTGTCAAAAAATATTAAATACAATTTTAATGACTGCTTTTTAGTTATATGATTTAAAACGTAATATTATCATGATAGCATTTTATTTTAAATATTAGTCAGTAAAAATATAAATTAAAATTTTTATGATTATACTTTTGTTATTATTATTAATTGCAAATTAATGGCATAAACATAATGTTTTTGAAATGGTTAAGATATTTTCATACAATTACAAATACGTTAAAAAAAAGTGGAAGAACTTCAACTAAAATATAGGAAAATGTACTGGTTAATTGGGAGAAGATCCCAGTTATCCATTCACAACAAACTCATGCTCTATAAACAAACACTGATGCCAAGTTGGGTATATGGTATTAAACTGTTTGGATGCACCGACACCAGCAATCAGAGCATTGTCCAACGTTTTCAGAATAAAGTACTTGGAGGAATTGTAAATGCTCCTTGTTACGTCCGTAATAGCGACATCCATAGAGATCTTGGAATGGATACAGTGGCAAGTGTAGTAAAGAAGTGTGCCAAAAAACATCAGGAGAGGCTCCATCAATACCCAAACGTTGAAGCTACTAAACTACTTCTTCAAGAGGGAAACATAAGAAGACTCAAAAGACTAAAACCTTTCGAGTTGCCTGAATGGTCAGCATAATGCAGAATTCATCAAACAAACACTTCAAGTAGAGGACATAGTGGTGCAATATAGTAAATCTTGCTAGATTCAAACGTTGTTAGTCAAAACATGACTAGTTCTTTGTTTAAAATTTTATTTGTTAATGTCTGAATAAAATAATAAAAAAAATTACAAATGTTGAAATGTGTAACTTAAGTATCATTTAAAAAAACTGCAAACCCAAAAAATGAGTGAAAGCAAATGTACTCTAGTCAGGCATATACCATTATAGTTGGCGGAAGGCTTAAAATTAATTAACCCTTACGAGTTTAAGAAATTTCTGATATAGCATTGTCCTGGGTACAAATATTTTATGTATTTTACAAGAATAATAATTTTGAATAAACCAAAAAATTAAATACTGAGTCTACAGAAGAGAATTGCCAAAGTATATGTATGGTAATATATAAATTTAAAGGAAGTCTGTAACAATTGAGGTACGTAATATCAAACCAATTAACATTTTGCAAAATTTGAACTTGATTGCCTATTTAAAAAGTGTTTCATCAATTGTAAAGCAAACATTTGAACTTGAATTGAAATTTGAACTTAATATTCCTAGTTTTAAAATTGTTCATGTATATTAGTATTAGTTTGTGTATATATTGGCAATTACATACTTAACAACCACCAATCTGAAGACTTTAGATAAAGAGCTCATTAAAGCATAAGCTTATTTGTATTTTAAAATCAAACTTGTAAACTGAGCTCAAAGCCATCATAATCTTGTAATTAGTTAAAGTTAAAAAATTGCTGAAGCCAGACATTAAAAGTCATAAGTATTTTAAAGCTGTGTATTATTTCTAGCTTTACAGAGTTAGGCTAATATATAATATAAGTATTATAACATCAAACATCAAAATATATTATTGACAAAAATCTTGTAAGTTGTTATAATTACATTCATTTAAAACCTCTTATTTTTCTTCTTAAATACTTGTCAGTTAACGTGTAAGGTCCATAATTTTATACTTTGAAGGGGTGATTATACTTTTTCTGTGTCATCATTAACACCTTATGGTTATACAGTTAATTCAATGAAATACATTTGTTTGATGGGGGAGCAAATAGTTCGCTTATTAATTACTAAAGTTTAGCAGGCATTATTGATATCTGCTAGTAAATAAAATATTGCAATCTGCAGACTAACAGATTGCGCAACCATAATGATTACGGTTTCAAATTTATTATCTTTGGTTATATTATTTATGGAACAGTTTTATTAAGATAAATTAATAAATATCGTTCATGATTGTCATAAAAGAGAAAACCTTTACAAAATGAATCTAGGTTTTATTCATTTTAAAACTAGACATAATTGTAGCATGAAAAGAAACATTAAATTGTTATTAAGAATTGAGCAAATAATAACATAAGAATTAAACATGTTAAACAAACAGTATTATGAATTTTCACCACATTCTTCCTCCCTTGATTTTCAGTCGAAGTTTTTCAGGTATGCGGGAGCTCTTCTTTGTTGATGGGATTGTCTAAGTTCAGATGGTTGACTATCAATTCCTCGGTCTGTCAGTTCTGGCTCGAAATCAGCTACTTCTTGATGTATGCAAATTTCTGGTGTTACTGCTGTTTGTTGCCTGTTTTCTTTATTTGTACTCTCTTGTGAGCCTAGTCTAGTAGGGCTTCTATGAGATATATTTATACTTGATCTTAGGCTGTTGAAATCATATTCACCTGGCAGCCGCTCACAATCTCCTCTCAGAGCGAAGTGGCAAAGGGATACGGTTTCTTCATTTCCGTTTGGTAGTCGCACAATGGCATATTTTGGGTTTGCTTCTATTGATCTACCTCGTGAACAAGTGGATTGTATTTACTTTGTCTAACATATCGCTTCAAGAGTACTTTTCCAGGTGTCATGATCCATGTTGGCATAGATAGTCCATTTGTTGATTTTCTGCTGTAAACAAACATTCTCTCATGTGGTGTCACATTTGTAGCATTGCTCAACAATGACCTTACACAGTGTAGAGAATCGTTTATAACTTTTTCCCATTGATTGATTTGCATATTTCTACTCTTTAAATTGAGCGATATAGTTTGCCAGAGAGTTCCATTAAGTCGCTCTGTCTGACCGTTGCCTTGGGTATTATATGGTGTTGTTCGACTCTATACGAGTTATACCTCTAGAATGAAGAAACGTTTTTAGTTCGTTGGACATAAATGAAGAGCATCTGTCTGTGTGGATGTATGATAGAGTACCAAATATGTTAAATAAATCGCAAAACTTCTCAATTACTGTACTTGCAGTCAAGTCTGCACATGCATAAGCAAATGGTGACAAGGCAGTCATCTTCTTGATTTCTTCAATAGAAAACGGTAAGTTTCGGCTTTAGATCCAGTGACTCATTCTTGTAACTCCCGGATGTCCAATGTTTGAATGTAAAGTATAAAGCTTATCTGCTCCAGTAGCACCGCAAACTCTTGATAGTGCATCCACAACTTCATTCTGCTTGCCTGGTCGGTAAACAATATCATAACTGAAGCATGAGAGTTCTAACCACCAACGGAGTATCTTTTCATTTTTAATCTGCTATTTTGATGTTGGTCAAACATAAAAGTCACAGACTATTGATCAATTTGAAATGGCGACCAACAAGAAAATGTCCCCATTTCCTTAGAGATTCAACAATTGCGTATGCTTCCTTATCTACAGCTGAATGTCCCACCTCACTGGGGGAAAACGTTCGAGAAAAGATTGCAAATGGGCGTTCTGACGTGAAAGAATGGCAGCTATAGAATGTTCCGATGCGTCGGTTTTAACTACAAACGGGTTATCTTGAACAATTGCAGACAATGCCAATTGATCAATTTCTTCTTTCATTAGCTCAAAATCTGAGATAGGTTTTGATGAAAGTGGGAAAGATTTTGTACTAACTAAGCTTTGAACTTTCTGAGAGTAGTTTGAGATCCGTTTTGAGTAGTGCGACAACATTCTCACTGTTCTTTTATAAGATGCTGAGTCAGTAGGTTGGGGCAGGTTCAAAAATGCTTTAGACGTTCTTCATCATTTACAGTTTTGTTTTCAATTTTATATCCTAGTAGTTGAATTGAATGTGCAGAATACTTACTCTTCTTCTCATTAATAGTAAGATTGTACTTTTTTACAACTGCTAGTAAACTTGTGAGATTTCTATCATGTTCGTCCTGGTCTTTCCCACAGATGGTTATATCATCAAGATAAGCATACACACCTGTGAGTCCTTCAACCTTCACAATTTCATCTATAACTCACTGGAAGCAGGCCACACCATTTGTTACTCCGCATGGCACTCGAAAAAATTGGTATAGACATCTGGCAGCTTCAAAGGTAGTTTATTGTTTCTCATCTTCTTGTAACGGAATCTGGTGGTAGGCACTGGACAAGTCAATTGTACTGAACACTGAGTGGCTAGATACTTGAGATACAGTATATTCAATACTTGGTAGAAGATAGGTATCAAGTAAAGTGAAACGATTTATAGTTTGGGAATAGTCTATTACCATTTGCTTTTTGTGATTTTCGTTAGTAGTGACCAAGACCTGTGCTCACCAAGGTGAATGACTTTTGTCTATTATTCCTTCAGCAAGTACTCTGTTTACTTCTTCACTAATAAACGCCCTGTCAATCATTGAGTATTTACGGGACTTACTTATATCTTTTGTTAGATTATGAAATAGATGCGGGGGGGTTCAATAATAACTTTAGCCAAAGCACAAACACTTAGGGGAGTTTTTGAACCAAAGTTAACTTGGATTTGAGAGTGCTGTTTCAATAAGTCATGTCTGCACACAAGTCAGTAAGAACTGCAAGCTTTGATTGAAGGTATGAGTGTTCTTGTAGTTTTAAGTTAACAATACAATGACCAACAATACTAGAAGATAAAGAAGTAGAAGCCATTGACACTTTACCTTTTCCAGGAACAAATTTGATTTTGTTTTTGTATAGGAAAGATTGATCAACAAAACTTTGTGAACTTCCAGTATCTATTAATCCATCAGCCTGGATACCATTAATAAACACTTTGACAATAGCTTTTTTAAGACAAGAAGGCGCAGCTGCAGATATTGATGCTACAAAGTTATCATTTTCTCATAAAGTTAGTGAGTTAACAGAGTTATTTTTAGGTTTAGAGTTACATACTTTATCATAGTGACCCTTTTTGTGCAAATTTTACGCGTCGCATCCTTAGCTGGGCACTTGTACCTTGGATGTCTTGGCCCACCGCAGAAATAGCATTTTGATGATGTAGAAGCAGTTAGTTGGAGTTCTTCATCTTGTTTACCTTTTGCTTCTATTTCAAGGACAGTAGTGTTTGAAGTAGTGGCATTTAATGTATATTGGCAAGAAGTGGGACACGCTGCTTGATTTTGAGCTGGTTCTAAACCTCTGGCTTGTTTAGAGGCTTCTTCCAATGTTAATGAATTGTTCTCAAGCAGGCGTTGTCAAATGACTGGAGAGACTAGCCCATTGATGAATGCATCCCTGATGAAGTTGTTTTTGTGCTCTTCTGCTCTTCTGCAAATTGGCATGCTTTACTTAATACTTTTAGAGCAAATAAGTACTGATATACTGACCCACTAGATTGTTGTTTACAAGAGGCCAGTTGGTATCTTGAAAATGACTCACTAGTTAGTTTGATGTACTGTATATGTCGTTGAGGGTTTTTACAGCATCCTCTTATTAATTACACTCAGAAAAATAATCAAAAATTGGCTGTAATACATGTTTATTTAAAAGATTTAATTTGTCTTCTGATGTTAGTTCTTCTTTTTTAGTTATCTTGGCAATAAAGCTTTCAAAGGTTTTTTGCCTATGCTTCCATAGCTGAGTAGAGATTTTAGAATTAGGATCTGTATCAAATCGTGTTGGTTTCAAATAACTTTCCATTTCAGCAAAAATGAATATAAAATTAAATGAAGTAAAATTAACAAAAGAACTAAAGTTTTTTTAAGATGAATAAATTGTCATAAAAGAGAAAATCTTTACAAAATGAATCTAGGTTTTATTAATCTTAAAAGTAGACATAAATGGTAGCATGAAAATAAACATTAAATTGTTATTAAGAATTGAACATATGATAACATAAGAATTAAACATGTGATAACATGTTAAACAAACAGTATTATGAATTTTCACCACAATGATGATAATTTGTTTACTACATTTTATTTTTTAAATTCCTTTATATATTTTTTATGTGCTACAATACACCACCTCTATAGGTCTGGTTCTAAAACCTGACTTAATTAGATAAACGAATGAATGGAGGACACAAATTTACAAATATCAAAGATTATTTAATATTAATTAAAATGATTAAATTAAATTACGATTCAAATTCACACAGGCTAGCTCAAATAAATTATCTCTTGTCTATTTTGGATATAATTGTCTCTTAATTGCACAATAGCTTATCTCTGGGGGTTAGTGCTGACTTTTCCCAATTAATATTAAACAAACGTAGATTCTTTTATACAAGATTAATTGATTTTTTTTTTAATGTCGAATTACAGTATAGTAAGTGAAGGTAGTACAAATTGGAAATTGATGTGAGTGTTGGTGTTTATGCGTATAGAATAATTAGGAAGCACATAGTATTTAATGAAAAGTTCAACATGTATTTATCAGTTCGTATTCACAGTCTATGGTGGTTGTATAAATATTTAAGGTGAAGTTCTTCAAATTTGGTGATTAAAAGAAAAATATTTTGGAAATAATATCACCAATGAAATGTTTATTAGCTTGGATTAATCTCACCTAGTTTTAATGTTCTCTTCTGGTGATTGGACAGATAATTGTTATAGATTAATAATTTCGCACTTCACTGTACCGAAAGTTAATAAAGCTATCGTTGAACAATATCTGTACTAGTAGTATCAGTGTTGGTCTTCTGGTGTTGTAGAGATGACTGGTCTGCCTTATTTGAGGTCTCAGCAACAATTAAATTTTTTTAATTACTCTGGGCTTGGCTAAGGCCTTCAGGAAATGGTATTTGGTGCCTTATGAATTTTACATCTTCTGGGGCATTTGATTGTTTTATTAAATTATGTGTTTTTTAATATTGGGTGTTGTTTTTGTGTAATTTTAATTAATTTATTAAATAATTTGGTTTTATAATTACAAAAGTGATAAAAGGGGTAAGAAATTTAATTATATAAATATATATTTTTTTAAATACCAAAATAGCTCCTTGTACAATATTTTCTTATGATCTAACAACTACGCAGGGGCGGATCTTGGCATGTGCGACCTGTGCCACCGCACAGGGCGCCATGGTGATGGAGAAAATTGTGGTACTTGTAATTGGAAAATAAGGAGAATAGTAGAAAATTATTTTTTGTCTAATATTCCATATATTATAACAACAAGTGCACGAGGCGGCAGGAAACTAAAAGTGTTGGGGGTGGGGGGCGCGGCGTATACTTCCGAAAATCCGAGCCGGGCGGTCGCTAATCCCGCCGGAAGCGGAGCGACAGCGAGTGTGTATTAAAAGTAGCTGCATAGTTTCTAAGAAGCGGAGTACAGGGCAGCGGAGTGGGGTGCCCTACTCCACTGCCCTGAGTCGTGGGGTGGGTATGGAGGAGTATTTCACCCCCACCGGGCCCCACCTGTCACAACACAATTCCATATAACTTCCTCAAATCAGTCATCAAACATTTTAGTAACCACATTATCGACATAATCTATTGACTGATATGAGAAATAGACCCATTACTGTAAGTTCCACTAATTAACAAGTCGACAAAAAAAAAGCCTTCGGGTAATTTTTATAGAAAAAGCGTACAAAAAAATCAGTCAACAGAAAAAAGTTTCGTAATTTAGTTATAAATAGAACTGTATACAAATATTTATCAATTTCAAATTTGGTATTTTGAAAATAACTGTTTTTATGTTCCTACTACAAGGCTGCTAACAAAACATGCCAAAGTTTGAAATGTAATTTCGGAATATATGCTTTGACCAAAAATGAAATATTATTAAACAAAATATAGAGAATAAATCAAAGAATTGAACTGTATATTTATCTTTTCATAAAAGTGTTACACTAAGAATTATTTGAATTCGAAAGTGAGGTAAATCGCACCCATGTTGTGAATACAGAAGCGGTCGCCTATTACTAGGGTTACCATAAGTTTGCCCAGACCAAATCCGGACACTAATACATAAGGGGCAATATATACTATACTGGAGGCTTAAATGACAAGAGAATCAATTAATCTCAATAAACCACTTTGAAAATAGAAGCATGTTTAATGCTTACAATGAGTGAAAAATTAAAAATTTTAATATTTAAAATGATGCAATGATATCATATGTTCACAAAATAACTAATTGTTCCAATTACTTAAAATTATTGATTCAATAAACCAGCAAAATAGATAGATGGAGGTCGATTATTCATTTGTTACTGGGTCTAGCCCCTTCCTCGGTTCTTTGATATTTTTCGGAAGACATAATTTCCGACCCTTTCCTCGTGGCTTCATCATTTTTTTTATAAAGATTCGATTTAAGTTAGCGGCGTATATTTGCCGGTCAGTTTTTTTTTACCCCTCCCCCCGTGTTGTGGCGCCGGAACCATGCTTTGCACAGGGCGCCATTTACCCACGGTCCGCCCCTGCAACTACGACTAAAAAATACAAATAACATTTGCCAAATGGGTTACAAGAATTCATAGACCAATCACAGCGATCGTTGGGTTTCGTGGGAGGAGTCTAGCAAAACATGAAGAACTCTTTTTAACATATATTTGTCCTTCGGATTGACTTTGTCTCAACGGTACTTCTTCTGAATTTTTGTCAGACATTTTGTATGTAAAATGTTCCGTTCTATACGACGGTCGTGTTCATTTTTTAATTTGAAACTTAGTTTCTTTGCAATCGAACTTTTTATTTCTTATTTGGCCTAGCCTTTGACAGACTTGCCTATTTTCTGTCGGATTTGAAATATGAATTTTGGGTGATCGTTTTGTTATTTTGTGTGATATTATAATTGTTATGAATTGGTTGATTAATTTAGAAATATTTTGATGTAGGAAAGATATAGATACAAGGTCGGGAAGTAATTTTAATTGTTAAATATGTTGTCGAAAGTCGTGTTTTTGGAGATATCTGCTAATTCGGTGTTTGCGATTATGGCCGATAGATGTCGCTAGCGTTGATTGTAAATGAACGGAATTCCTTCGAAGGTTTTTCTGTCTCTCTCGCTCTCATGCGTGTTTAATTTTAAATGACGTGATTTCTTATTTGGTCGATTTACTATTATTTGGAATTCATATTTTGAATTGTTACAGTGCCCTTCCGCATAGCGGGGGTGTTATTTACGCCACATTTTTAAAAAAAATGAGTTGACTTGTAGGATGAAACATACATCTACCATGACATCACGGTGATTTTGTGATTTCAGTGACGTCACTGAACAGGGAATGGTGCGGGGGTTCGAGTTTGTTTACATAACTATGATTCAACCTTTACTGTTTATAAACCTTGAGTTTAGAGTACACCTTTTTTAAGATTTGACCTTCGGTCATTAGAGGAATCTAGCCAACACATTTTTGTGACTATATAATTCACCTTTTTAATAGACGTATAATCAAAAACAATGTAAACTTACACATTTTTAAATGAAGCTGTAAATAATATTCAGAATATACCTATATTTTACCGAATGCCCCCGAGTAAACCCGAATCGGACTTAGTCAAAATAAAGACTTGCAAACCGTAATTAACCGAACGTAAGGCTCTGCCGCAACCCTCGAAATTCGTACTTAGGCGAAATAAAGCTTAGACTAACCATAGGCGTTGCCTCAACCCCTTGTAATATATTTCTACCGGTCTTACCCGAACCAAAACGCCGGACTTGACCGAGCTTAGGCTTCGCTGTACCCCGAATTATTTTTATAAAATGTGTTATATTGTACGGAAAACCGAGCTAACCCGAACGTAAGGTTCTGCCCGAGTTCAACCGAAGGGCACTTAGCCGAAATAAAACTTTGGCTAAAATTAGGCTCTCCCGCATCCTTGCAAAACGCACTTAGGCTAACGATCGGTACGGGAGTTGTAATAAAAGACGACAAAAGAGCTCGCAACGGATGCTATTTATTGTATAGTCAGCTATTCAAAGCGTACGGTTAAAACATTTCTTCCGATAGTGTTCGCGCTAAGTTTGACCAGTTAGAAATACTGCTAAACTCCACAATGGTGCGACACGTCTTTGTCTTACCTTTGAAAGAAAACGATGTAATATTTAAAAGACATATAAGTGGACAGTTACATTTCATACTAGGACGTGATATAAATGTTTTAGTGACGGATCTAGAAATTACAAAATATAAAGTTCGTGGACAAAAGTTAACTTTGAACGTTTCTATAAATAGTTTAAGGCATAAAATTGTTATTCATAGGTTTGACTTGCGTGTCAAAATGGAAGTAGTTATAAACTTTCCGTGTAGTGAAGAAAATGTTTGGCGGATTTACATAGCTACAAATTGTGATGGAGGTATAGAGAGAATATCAGCGCTAAACAATATACGTCACCAGGCTCTGTTCAGAAGACTCCTCGACGACGACGACGGCGTAAGGATCTATGACAGCGATGATGATGGCTATGAATCAGGAAGTGGGCAATACGTGGGGCGTGCCGAGGAAAATGACATTATTGTTGATAATGAAGTTGAGGAACTTCTTGATATTATGTAAATTTTGTATTTATAATATTAATATATGTAATGATTTCTACAGTTAAATATAAATTAGTTATATTAAACAAAGTGATACTAATTATTTCTTATCCTGTTTAACTGTGTATTAAAAAATGTATGTATTAAATTAACATTTTAGTTACGTCAATTAGATCTGTGAAAGAAAAATCACAAGCAAAGTATACCGTTTCTTAATAAAATATTTTATAAATTATATATAATAATTGGAAATTTATTAAGTGTATAAAGTTTTTTATAAAATTTAAATTAATTGATTAGTAATAAAGTACTTGTATTTGCACACGGAAACACTACAGTAAACTATAGGTGCTGACTAGACATTCCAATATTTAGCAAATGTAATGTAAATCTTTACACAATGCTTATTCAACATCCGGTCTCATATTACAAGGCTTGTTTAGTGCGTGCAATCGTCGGAACTATTCATATTGTATGACTGGTAGGACCACTTTGATCATCATGCATATAAATATAATAGCAACCGTTTGTGAAGACAATCATGGAATCGGTAGTAAGGGGCGAGCACCATGGGGTCGAGTACCGTGGGGTGTTAACGATGCGGATTATTTTACTAGGATTACGAAAAAAGCGTTCGACCCGCATAAACAGACCGCTGTTATTATGGGTCGTAAAACCTGGGAATCGTTACCGGACGAATACAAACCATTACCCTCCAGGATGAATATAATACTGAGCAAATACTATCGTGGATGGAACAAGATCCTCGAGGGGGATTGCGAATACAAGAATACAAAGGTATTCCCCACTTTCAACAAAGCTGTAGAAAGTCTTAAAAACCAAAACAACATCGAAACGGTATGGGCGATCGGAGGTGCAAGAGTATTTAAAGCAGCATTGCGTCACAATCTCTGTCGGAATCTGTATGTTACTTGGATCAAAAACAAATTCGAAGGATGCGACACTTTCATGCCGAAGATACCAGAAAGCTTTATCGAGTACAACGGTCGCTGCTATATGGCCCCTAATAAGATGGGTGTGCGAGTAGAAAATTATATCGCCTACAGGATTGCAGTTTATACCAGACAGATGCGCGTAACCCGCAGTTCAAAGAATACCGAAGACATCGTAGAATATAATTTTATGTTATGATAATCAATTCCTTGTTCTAGAAATTATGAAGTACACATATTTTGTTTATGATTGTTTAAAATGTTACATGACTGTATAATAATAGTAATAATAATAATAATAATATTGTAAATATCCGTTGTGCTCATTTCAGTTTTCCTTTACATTTCCACCATCCTGCTTTATGTTGTATATAATTAATATTTACATCAATTTTTAAAAAACACAAATAAAAATTAATTTGTATTCAAATATATTTAACAGTCAATCCGCAGTTTATTCCGCGACAGACTTACACATTCCGCTAATCAGCAAAAATTTATGTTAACACGTGTAAGAATGCCGAGTCGGCAGAATTGTATCCGTTGTAGTGTCTAATGAATTCGCTGATACTCTACCAGAACGCGCTACCATCGGACGGGTTAATATTTTTAAAATTCTCTACCAGAATGCGCTACCGTCAATACCTTGTAAGAAATAAATTACATTTAAATTCTGTTTTATTATTTCCCCATATTTACCATGGCTGCTATTAATTGCTAGTTTTCAATACACAATGTTGTGCAATAGCCTCTAACACCATTGTACTAAAATCTCGTTACACAGCGTTAACCCAGGAGTCAAGGCAGTCACTGACCCCTAGACATGTACAAAAACCGTGTCACTCTTTTTAAACAGTTTTTTTCTTGTTCACATTAAAATGGTAAAGAAATGGTTATAGGAATGACTCATTAAAACAACTTTGTTACACAAATACAGTTTATTATTAATAATTCCTTCTAATTACAACACTAATATTTTAAAGCATTTACAGTAATAACGGGTATTAGAATACAATATGCATTGGATATAAATAAAAAATACAATGTTTTGGCCATTCGCCACATCAATAATTTCGGTGTTTACAGTCCGTGTTGTTCTTTTAACTTAAGAAGAGAATCGTAATAATATTTAGCACTTTTTAAGGCACACTTACTGTCGTCTTTAAAGTGCTGAGGTAATATACAATTAACCCCTGTACAGTGCGAGTATGTTTCCACCTCTTCAGATATTTCCCCCACGTGTGGAACAAGCTTTCTCAAAAACTGAGCCTTTTCCAAACCTTTGGTGAAAACTATGGAAAACGGTTTGCACAGCGAGCGTATCACGTCTTCGTCGTAAGGAATGTCACCTTCCTCCCAGCCGATATGGTGGTAGTGTTTCTGTACCCAAAGGGCTGCCCTCCGAGCGCAAGTATTCAGTTGATCAAATGTATAAGGCGGCTTGAAAACAACGACATTGGAGAAATGCTCACCGACTATAGCAAACTCTTTGATTATAAACCTATAGTTGTTATCGTGGTAACCGTGAAACTCAACCACTGCCTGCATGTTTTTTGTACAACTTCACCTCGTCGTACAATCTGTCCGCTTCGGGGAGTGTACTGGAAACGAGTTCGTCTGTGGTCAGGCACTTAATGATGTAAGTAGAGACGGGGGCACTTGGGCGCCGGAAGTGACGTCACAGGTCACGTGACACCCCCGCCCCCACCTGGCCCCACCCCCACCCCCACCCCCACCCCCACCTAGGCAGGAAGCTAGGCAGGAGATAGTACTTTGCCCAGTACAATGGGTCCTCCGACAATCGGCTGCTCCGTCGACGATGGACGGTGACTGTCCTTCCGTTACCGGAAACGGTCCGCTCCCAGATAATGGAGGAGGAGGAGGCAGCCGACTGTGACGCTGTGTGTGTACGTGCTTGTGGTGGTGGTGGTGGTGGTGGTGGCGGTGATGGTGATGGTGGCGGTGGCGATGGTGACGATGGTGATGGTGGTGGTGGTGGTGGTTGTGGTGACGACGGCGATGGTGGTGGTGGTGACGATGGTGGTGGCGGTAGCGCCATCGTCCTCTTGGAAAGATCCAAGGGATGCATCTCGATTCCGTTGTAATACATCTGTAAGAACAAATTTATTTTAGAAATAGAATTGGAAAAAAATCTGCAAATGAGGTGAAGTTAGGTTAAATATCCAGCATTTTCTTTTTTAGTAAGAATTATAGAGAAGAATATTAATGTTTACTCACATTTCGTTGATCGGTCATAGAGAAGTAAACTCTCACTGTGACGTTGTGGTGTGTGTGTGTGTGTGTGTGTGTGTGTGTGTGTGTGTGCGTGTGTGTGTGTGTGTGTGTGTGTGTGTGAGTGTGTGTGTGTTTGTACAGTGTATGAACCGAGCAAATTTTCACGTACACACACCCCATTCCGAGCAAGCGTCGTAAAACGAGCAAGGCTCGCAACGCAACCCCCTACTTTTTTGTGTCTATCGGCTTTTCCAATGCATAAGGAGCAAGAATATTCATTTATTTTAAATTTGCTCGTTTCGCAGGTTTTTCACATACACATTCTTACACGGTTGTTTCGGATTTCTATTTCCAGGCTGCGCTGGCGTCGAGACTTAACACTGCTTACTCTTATCCTACCTTAAACAAGTCAAAGTACACACCTCATGAGCAGATTGCTCGCAATATGCAGTGAGACACGCACTTAAATAAACACAGTGTCGCGTCGGCCTTAAACTAGACATCCGGCTTTTTAGAATGTTTTTTTATCCTTTTAACTTTAGATGACTCAGTAGTATAGTATCAAACCTTTTAATGAACATGTAATATTTAGTCTACTCTCTCACTAACTTTGTTTGAAACGTTTCTATAAGATACTAAGATCGGTTTGGCGATTGTTAAGACAAGCCTCAATTTGTTTAAAATATTTTGATTCTATATCGAAAATGTAGGTATTGTGTTTTTTAAAAGATTGGCAAAGGGTACGTTTTCTAATCGTTGGGACATTCTTTATTTGTAGTAAATTGTACAAGACACATGAAGTATTTTTTTGTGAATTGGTTATTTATTTTTGTCTTTATGTTATCATATCATAAACAAATTAATAATTATTACTTATACAAAATTACTTACCGTAATTAAACTTATATTTGATATTGATAAGTGATTCTATTAAACGGGTTTAATTATTTTGATAAATATAAAAATTAAAATACATTTGTG
Organism: Philaenus spumarius; assembly: GCA_018207615.1. NCBI lineage: Eukaryota > Metazoa > Arthropoda > Insecta > Hemiptera > Aphrophoridae > Philaenus > Philaenus spumarius. The sequence continues at coordinate 147 of JAGFPH010015256.1, read as the reverse complement.
TCAGTACATTTGTATTCAAGTGATGTAATTTATAACATGGCTTAAAAATTTTATGAAATTTCAAGTATATACGGTATACGTGATACAACCACAATCGGTATTTAAAGATTAAGGTAAAAAAAAACTTTTGTAAATATACAAAATATA
>JAGFPH010015255.1:3422-21624 GCA_018207615.1 Philaenus spumarius | reverse complement strand
GATGTCGTTTTATACGAGGTATTAAGTAATTTTTAGTTCTTAAAAAATGCAGTAAATGTTACAAGTGAAATAACATACCTGGTGTGATACCTGGTGATGAAAATACGTTGTTAATTTCGGAGGCCATGTTCTAGGTCCAAACCCAGTATGTTCTGCGTCCAACCATATCCATGTTTATCACTTGTAATTTAATTAAATAACCCTTGCTGGGAAAGCGTATAAGCAGACAAAAATATTGCAATTCCAAAAATAACATCTATGAAGCCTAAACCAATGTTTTCTTGAGTAATAAATTAAATACAATTTTAGTTCCGCTGTTAGTGTAGGAAAATAACTTAAATTCCGTTTGATCCGTTTTAAACCCTTAAACATTTTCCGAAAAAACTGTAATTTTATATTTTTCCAAAATTAACAAAACTTAATAATAATATAGCAGTAAAGTTTTTTAAGATTGGTCGTAGGGAATACATTTTTCTTCCTAATAAAACTCGTCCAAGATGTAAGCTCTTGCTATATTGACAAAATGGTAATTTAAACAATTATTTGAAAAAAGTGTAGGCCTATAATAATGTTTAACCATGTAAATTGCTCGCTACTACATGGTCAAGTTAGGAGAAAAGTATTATATACATCTCGGTTTAATGTATTAAGGTATTTAATGTAAATTATTAAATTCTCGTAATAGTTTAAAATATAAATTTAATTTGAATTTTATTACAATCAGTGTATTCGTTAAAAGGATGGTACTTTTTATTAGGCTTAACAAGGTAGTCACGTTTTCTTCTATGACATTTTGTAATATTTTGTGTCATTTCATAATTCAGATGTAAGTTTATTTTTATCCAAACAATAACTTCAGTATGCATATAACACAGTCATTGACGTAATATAAAAAAGTATAAAATAGTAAGAGCATCAACGAACATGTACTGAATACAGAATCAGCATTTGTTTTAAAACTCGCAAAGTCATACATCTAATTTAATCTTATCTTAGATGTTATTTTTAATTGCAAATATAATTTATTTTGTGACATAAAACTGGGACTGAATATAAAACAGTTTTTGACAATATACTTTTGTCCTCAGGCTGTAGAATGTGATCAAATCCCAACCAATGAATACTTTATGTCAAGTATTATTATTCTAGAAGTTATCTTTCTTGTAAAACATATATTTCTCGTAACGGTTTTCTGTGACTTTTCTATAAAATAAACTTTCCAAGTTTTTCATTTTACGTATTTCCAAACTTTTTGTGTATTCATTTAGTAGCACACAATATATTTTAAGTTTTTAATATGAATCAATGTATTGTAATAAGAAATTAATTTAATTGAAAAGAAAACTGCAATCTATAGATTGCAATTTATTAATAAATAACATTTTAGAACGACAAACCTACTTTTATAAAAATTAGTAAGTCTCTGTTTGTATAGTATTTAGGAATGGACCTTTAATCATTAATTTTGAGATTTGAGGCTTTAACTTTGTGGAAGTTAATCATAATGAGGTTGATAAGAAAAACACACACTGTTACAATCCACACAACTTAATCCAACAGTTGTGTGGATTGTAACAGTGTGTGTGTTTTTCTTATCAACCTCACTTTAATCATTGTTATAATTGGGCATTACTCTAAAACATATATTCTTGAACGTATATAAACAACTTAAGTCACAGTTCCGATTAATGCTTGAATATTAGCTGCCCTAAAAAGTGAAAAGGTATGGTTTTAATTGACTAGATAAACATAAGTATACATTTTTATTGGTCGCTATTAACATCTAATTAAGTTCATTTGGACATCATGTACATTTCATTTAAGGATTGCCATTTGAAACTGTAGATCGCATAATCTGTATCATCAGACCTGTTACATATCATTTAGTTATATAGTATAGTGAGAAAAAAAAGGAAAAACAAATGACGTTTTTTTTTATCCTAATCATTATTTAAAGTATAAAGACAACATATTCAATACACTTCAATTTCTGATTTTCTTTAAATAAAAAGACTTAAAATAGTTATGTTTAAAGACTTAATTTATAATATAGGAGATAATATATTAATAAATATTACCTTGTTAAATTTGTCTGTCTTGTGACTTCTGAAGAATGATTAAGTAATCCTAATACGACGCGTTTCGGGAACGCATTCCCATTGTCAAGCACACATAAAACACTAAAAACACACTTTATAAAAAACACAAACACACAATTATCTTTGGTTTATAAATACAGGAACTTGAAAACACAGTTGTTTAAGACCAATTTGCACATCAAATTTAATAAGAAGTGCTTACAAATGGATATTGTTCCTGCGTACGTTACTGTACATATCAATAGTAATTCGTTATCCGCCGTCAGAGCTAAACATGTAGCTGAACTAACATGGATAAAAGAAGAAATTATATTCCATAAATTCTGTTAGTACAGCAGTGGCCGCTCAACGATGTACATCGTAGGAATAAATTATTATTCGACATTTATGTTTAAATGTGTTTTTAAACGTTTTATAAAAGTGTTGTGTGTTTGTGTTTTTTATAAAGTGTGTTTTTAGTGTTTTATGTGTGCTTGACAATGGGAATGCGTTCCCGAAACGCGTCGTATTAGGATTACTTAATTATTCTTCAGAAGTCACAAGACGGACAAATTTAACAAGGTAATATTTATTAATATATTATCTTCTATATTATTCAAAGTGACTTGGAAACCAACAATTATGAAAATAAAACTTCATTTGTGTTTACAAACTCATAGGTAAGCTGATTACTAATACTAATAGTTAAGTAGAAAGATTATATAATTATTGCCTTAGAAACATAAACTGTTAAAATTGATTTGCAAGTCTAAACAATCTTGGCAGTCTTTCCTAGTGACAATTTAACAATTTAAGCTTTAATCACTTGTGCTAAATGATTATAAATAGCGCAGATTATAATTTAGTTTATCCTTCAAATATTAATACAAGAAACTATATTTTTTTTAAATATTTATAAGGCCTACCATTTGCCTATGACAAAAAATATGTATGACCTTTTTAGTTGTAATTTTACATTTTTCAAGATGTCTTTGAGAGTAATGTTAAAAGTACATTCGTTAAAGCCAACGGTTGCATAAAAAGTAACAACCTTAATTTTCGCAACAATTTTAGCTAATGAAAACAGACATAACAAAATATTTAATTCGTATTTTTTTTCTTACAGTGTTATCTAGCAATACAAATATACAATTTTGAAGAAATAAACTAAAAGTTTTAGTTTAATATTGATACAACTTATTTCTAAGCGGTTTGAGTTGTTTGAAACATTTACCCTGGTGATAATTTACTTTAACAACAATTACGGTCTCTATTTTAACAATTTAATTTTATATCACTGTTGGAAGTTAAATTTGTGCCTGTTTAAAATTGTGCTGATAAAGTTTTTGCAATGGGACATGTTTTGAAATACAAAACAAAAACCTTCTAAAATGAACACTGAAAAAAATATGATTTTGGAGATGAAAAATATGCAGAATACCCCAATTGTTTAAAATATATTAAGCAATAATAATCGTTTGTTCATTTTGACACATTATTTTACATTTTAAATTAGTTTCAGAAAATTATTTAATAATATGTACACGTTTTAACATTTACTTTTTTATAAACATCTTTTGAAATTATAAAACCTTTGTATCTGTATATTTAAAGGCCTGCTTTAAAAGAATACCTGTTTTGAGCCAACTTACACTATATCTTCATGATAGAGGCTTTACAGAAAGTAGCAACTCTAATGCTACCCAGGACCACCATTTCCGAAATTATCAAAACAATAATCAACATCCTTATATTATTTTGGATTTCCTGTATATTATAGTATTTAAACTAATTTACAAAAAAATAAACATTTTCAAACATTTTAAAACAAAACATATTTTTTCAAGTAATATAAAGAATTTTGTTTGAATTTTTAAGAAAACCAGACACACATACTTTCACATACACTTACATTCGTTATGAAACACTACTGCCACTTTAATTTATATTATTATATTATATTAATGGAGTCTTCAATATTATTAACTTTAATTAAAAACGTTTTTACTAATTTACACAATTTTTTAAAATGTATTTAATCTTTAGTCTTTAATGTCAGTTAGTAATCGTTTGTGAAAAAAGACAAAAATATTTCATATAATTTGTTAAATTTAATTTTGGAAATATTTCCACTTTTATTTCTTAGCCCTACTTGTGTACTGGCATCTGGCATGACACTTTATTTCTTTATTTGAAAAAAATACGAAATACCTTTACAAAGGTATAACTTTTGACAATGCACCTTAACAAGTATTACTTTTACGTACCCTCAATCTAATTCTTTACCACTTTCGTACTATTTTGTAGCCCGTACTATTAACTTTTAATAACAGGAGATCATTGATAATTTAATCTACTGGTCATGACGATCATCAATAGTAATGATTAATTAAACAATACGTATATGCTTATAATTTAATGAGCATTAATTTACTTGTATGCAGATTGCTGAATATATTTCTATTGTAAATTAATGTGTAGAATGGAAGTGATCAAAACCCACTTTTTATATATTTTCATTAATTAATTTTTGTAAAGAATTGTATTTGTATGTTTATATAATATATTGTGTATTTTATAGGCTGTGTTGTTGTAAAAGATTGTTTTTAAACCCGTTGTGTGTTTCATGACTTTTTGTTGGTAACCTGTTTCAAATATAGAACAAACAGTGTACGGGTGACATACTTGTCTATATAAAAAGTAAACAGCATTAACTGTTGTAATAATTTGAAACAATTTAATTGTAAGATAACAAATATAATTTAAAGATTATGTTCATATTTTGCTAATAGTACTTGATACTCTCAACATTTTCTGTTTAGAAATATAGTTTTAATTAAAAGAAAATTGTAGAACTGAATTTTAAATTCAGTTTAAAGTCCGTGGTTCAATTTAAATTTAATTTCAGATTCGTTTTATGACTGGGTAATTATTTTCAGATATCAAGTATTTATATCGTAGCTTTTAGTGCTCGTTCTAAAAAATATAATAGTACTAATAAGAAGCTACATGCATAGTTTGAAAAAAAGAGTTTGAAATAGACAATATAGACAAATCAGAAGCTTGTAACTTAAACGGAATCGTCTGCTAAATTCAATGCTGTTATGATATTCTTCATAAATGACTTCTGTGAGTAGTTGCAGACCGTTGAAAATGAGACAAAGTCTTGACAGTATACGGCTTCATTGACGCGTGAATCACAGGTGATTTAGGTACTAAAATTTTGAAACAGTGATTACGTATGTAAATATCTGTTCTATAAAAAAGTTGTTAATACAAAAATTATAGTTTAATTCATTACCTTTCCAACGGTACCAGTTTTGTTACGATTAAATTATTTTAAGTGGATATAATTATCGATTATGCAAATTCTCGCTAAGGTTCGAGCGGGTTGCGTTGCCCCTGAGAGACTGCAGTCAAAACTGCAGTCTGCCACTTTGAGGGAACAGAAATATCGTTTATAATACTTGTTGAAGTTTGGACATTATGTATATAATAATGGATGGTTAGGAGAACCAACTGTAGAAAAAATCTTAAATGTATGAATTTTAATAAATTTATTTAACATTTTTTTGTAATATTAGGTAAAGTAGGAACATTTTTCGTTTAGGTTAACACTTAGCATTTTATTTTCTTATTTTTTGTTGTAGTCTTGATAATAAAATCTGTGTTTTCTGTACTACTATTTGAGTCTTCTAGTATCAAAATAAGACACATCACTATTTTTACGATTTTGAGATAACAGCAGATTTTACAAGTTCAAAATGTCCTCTACATAACTGCGAAAAAATTAAGATTCAAAACACAAGACATCATGCTGTTTTCAAATGGTAAAGTAGTCGGTTAGTTTCAAAATGAAACAAGTAGATGAATCAGTATCAAAACAAGATACATCTTTTCAAGGCCTACTACCAAGGCCACACTAGATGTACATCTAGTGTGGCCTTGCTACTACGCATGGATTTGCGTATCAGCTGACAGTTCGATGCGGCGTTATCTCTGTTGTTGATCCGTTCTACTTGTGCCGGTGTGTTTAGATTGTTATTAAATCTATTTATTTTGGTTATTATTAGTGAACAGTAAACATGGAATATGTAAACATGCTTTGTATAGAGACAGTAACTGTGTTTACGACTTAGTTTTCAGAAATTATCTCATTCCTTTAATTTTGTTTGATTTACTATTTTGTATTTTTTAAATACATACTAATGTTTTATAAATTAATAAAATGTGTTTATTTTCAAAACCAGATACATTAAAAAAGATTGTTTTCAAAATGAGATACATCCAATTAATAAGTTGCAAAACAAGATACATCAATAAGTTTTAAAACAAAATAGGACACATCAACAATTAAAATGCTTTTAAAACCGATAATAAACCAGATACACTTTTGAAACTTCTGGAAAATATTTGTCTATATCCCTTACTACTATAAAACAAATTATACAAATTTAGAAATTAAAACAAAGGATTTATTTAGTTTTTTGTGTTATCTGAACAATTTGGTTCAAGTGATGTGTCTCGTTTTGATTTCACACGACTCATTTATGAGCTGAGCCGTAACCACAGTAAGACTAATATTTTGTATGAAATCTGTGCTTAGTACTTGTTGTTTCACCCAAGGAAAATAAAACTCTTCAAAAGTCACCTGATTTGGAAACAAAATAATAACATGAATTAACCTTTTGAAGTCTACTAAAATGGCACATATAGTACCTGCACAATCTACGCATACGTAAAAACATTGAAACACCTTAGCTTTTGAAAACAACATTTCACTCACTTAATAAACCACATGTATTAGAACTATTATCAAATTCCACAGATTCCAAATCTGATATTTCTAGAAAATGTTAGATTCCTAACCAACTGGTTACAGAGAAAAGTACATACGCAACTGTCATTATACTGGAAATACATCACTAACGTAATTATTTACGTATAAACCTTATTAATCTTCCGTTTATATTACGGAAATAAATATTCATCACTCTTCATCGAAAGTAGTTATTTTCGATACCAGCATAGAGCATCAAAAGTGAACGTTTCAAAATCTCAAATTTAGAACAAGGGAACAACGATCAGCTGATTTTCCCTTTTATAGGTTGTGTTTGCCCGGCAGGATAAAATTTTCTGCCCAATTCATTTGTGCGAATGAAATCAGCTGGCTTAAATGGTTAACAATAGACTTGTCAAACAAATAGTTTAATTTTGCAGAACAAGCTTCTAAATGAAGGATCAATGTTACCGATAATCACAATTATTATATCATATTTATCAATCTGAATTTTAAAATTGTAGGTTTTCATGCTGTTTAACTCTGTAACTCAATATGTTTGTTGTGATAATTTATAAAAAAGTTAAAAGTGTCAATTAAAAGTTCATATTATGATAAATGTACTAGTTTGAAATTTGCTTATTTGCTCATGCATGTTGATTGGTTTTTTTTTTTTGGTTGCATAATAAGGAAAAGTTTTGTTTATAAATAGTACCAAAAGTGCTTTTCCCGTACTTGATTGAATTTCATGTAAAACTCAATGGCGCACAAGAAAATCTGATACTACTAATAAATAAAATATCCTATTCGTTAAGTAATTCATAAGAGATAGTGGAAAATCAATTTTTACAAATTTGCAATTTTTACCTTTTGACTTCACACAGAAAACCAAGAAATATATAGCATTTTATATTTCTTTAATAAATTCTAAATAGAGAAATGCATAATTTCTTTAACGTAACCGTTTTAAATTTAATAAATCTAGAGCTTCTGCTTCTATTCGCCGATTCCATTACTCCTTTCAAATGGAAATTACAAGGTCATTAGCTTTGTGCGTGATGAAGGGAAGTGATCCTCTCACAGGTTTCTGAGGCAACCTCTTTAGAATAAAGTCTGGCTATTGTGAAATTGTTACCGACAATTTAGTTTATTCGTTTATATATTACTTTCTGTATTATACCAAGAACTAAGTGTTACGTATACCTCAGTTATGAAAATTATAATACATATATGCATATACTGCATTACATAATTTTGTTTGCCATTACTTATATTAAATTAGAGTTGTATTATTATACTATCATAATTAAAACCATAGCATTAAATAATAAAACCACAGTTAATTCAAAATTATAATTTCTTTTTTGAGATGTACGTTAGTTTTCAGCGTAATTGTATATAAATTTAATTTAGTTCTATTTAATAAATGAATTAAACTTAAAATTTCTGTTCCTGTTCTTGCCCCAAATTAGTGGCCTTCCCGGAGTCCCTTCTTAAATTTTAATAAAATATAAACAAACATCAATTTTAAAAGTGAACTATAAAAAGGCATATTGAATCTGGAAATAGGCCTAACGTCTTCTGTAAGCCGTGAATTACAAACTTTAATCGTGTTCAGCCCTATATATTATTGGTCTTAATTACTATTTTAAACATTTTATAAGTTTTATCTACCATTTAAATTAATAGTATTTTATATTTCTCATATTTAAATTTGTGTTACTATTGTTGTTCTTGTTTTTCAAAAGAGATTAACATATGAAAGTTAGACTTATAAGTACTAGGGTATCAACTTATATCGTATTCCAGTAAATCGATAGTAAATTTCTCATACAATTTGAAATCTAGTCATTTCCAAATTATCTAGTTATTTTACAAATCATAACTGTAAAATATATAAATAGTTAATGAATATGTCAGGCACTTTTAAATGAAAATTATGTGCTATCTAGCAGGACCCTCTTACAATAAAACATACAAACTTTCAAAGAACATAATAATTCATTAATTTATAATTTTTTGAGATTTTAGCGGCCAGAACTGAATATTTAGAATTTAACTCGGTTACGTATTTTTACAGTGATTTCCCTTCCTAAAACATGTCTTGCACTAACCACTCAGCATGGGCTGGAGTCTGGTGTGTCATATTTGTATTAGGTCATTCCCTATTTCCTTGCCTATTTTTACTTATTTGAACTAAAGAATTACATTTTCGTTTATTATTTAAAACATTTTCTGTTGCTCAATTTAACGATTTAAATATATAGAATTATTTTACCGTGTCCATTATGCAGATGTTTTATCGATTTTACTCAATGATGTGGTTGGGCAAAGCTTTACATTTGTTATAATACTAAAGTCTTGGTAGAACTTTAAATTTTGTATATTCCATTCGAATCAAATTAATTTTGTATCATTTTAAGTTTTATTGTTGGGTTACTCTCTTAACCTTGTTGGATGTTCTATATGTAAATTTTATGTTGATTAGTTTTAGCACTGTGTTTAGGGTGTCCGAATCTATAATTGTGTTTATTTTTTCAGTGTTTGAAGTTATATTCTGTTTGGTTCTTTTGCAATTACTGGTCAAATATTCTATCATTTCATTACGGCTGAATATCTATTTGAAAAGGAAAACTCATCACTTAGGCTACAGAAAATCCACCACTACGCATCGTCACCATCTTACCATCCACAACAACACAAAATGGCTGCTTATAATAGAATTATTCACAGACTCCTCAATGTCACATTAAAACTATACAAAGGAAAAAACATAATCAAACTGATTTAAGTTTCAATACAGTAGCACGAAAGTACTTATCCTACTTCATTAGTTACCCAAATATTTAGTAAAACTGAATCAGGAGACGAAAACCATATGGAAAGAACAAAACATGGTAAAGTTTGGTAGAATGGTTGCGAGACTCCCTATATATTGTGAAATCGCAATGTTAACTGCATACAAAATGTATCTTCTTAATTGTTAAAAAATGTTTAAATAAATTATGTTTTTCGTGAATTTTATTAGTTCCTCTAACCAGCTGTTGAAAATGTTTGTTGCAGTACTTTGGAAACACCTTGGGGTTTAACATCTATAATAAACCCCTTTCAAAGAAACCATTAGAAGAGTTTCATAAAACATTTATTTTCGTTGGATTCAAACATTTGTTTAAAATTTTACTTTATTCAATGAGAGTATAAATAAAGCCAATCATGATATATATTCCACTTATTACTAGACTGCGTCAACTAAGCGAGTGTATTTGTATATAAAGGTTATCTAAAAAAATATTAATTATGGAACTATAAATGAAATACCACTGCACATTTATATTTTCTAAGGAATTTCTATTGTTTCCACTTTAATTTAAACCAGTCAAGAACTACAGTTTCAGCAGTATTATCTATATATTCTTTTACTATTAAAATTACTCAGTGGTGTGTGAGCATAATATTACCCATATTTCCATAAAACGCGAACAGGTAAAGTAAAAAATGAGTACCTGACATATTTGATGCAACGTTTTAGAGATTTATTTTACGGCATCATTACTATTTCACATTGCTAAACAATCTGCAGCTTTAACTCACGTACACGATAATTTGGTTAATTTCATTAACGAGCACCAACATCCCTAAAAGTCTCGTCATATCTGAATTGTAATGCAAACAAGTAGAGGAGGGTGCGAATTGTGGTATTGAACCGAAGTAATTTTAAGTTGAACTGCTCTGTAATAATTTTAATTTCAAAAATTTTTTAAAACTATATAACAACACCTAATGAATCTAAACCAGGTGACCAAAAAGTCTCATCAACCCCCTTAACTCTGGAACAAGTGAAACTAAATATAATGAGCTTCGGAGTATATCTATATAACAAAGGAAGGTGTATTTTTGTTTAACCGAATATTTCACCCCTTACCCCAAAAGGGGGGTTGAGAGGGTGATTAAAAAATATTAAATAAAAACCTCCATCAAGTGATACCTCATTTTAAAGGGTACCTTTAAAACGGGTATTCTTCTTCTCCATAAATAAAGAAGAATGGCACAAATTAGAGGTCTCTATCTTAACCCTATCGAAATTTCTTAGGTCAGTAGTAATTCATGGCTATTTCTCAAAAACGACAAAATGGATTAACTTTACATTTGGCATGGTGGTTCCGAATGTGCTCCATACGTATATTAGACGAGATTTAAAAAAATTGCTTCTAAGCGGAGTAAAAATGAAGACTCCTAAATCACATTTTATATTACTGTCTTACTAAGTTTAATAAAAATTTTACAATTTGCACATATTAGTAGAATTATTGTTTAGTGATTATAGTCACCCAATAAATGAGATTAAAATGGAGCAGCTACCCCTATACAATACAAATAAATTGCACTTAAAATAAACTATAAATTTAAAATTAATAATATTATTTTAAGTGACATAAAAACCATTTGCTATTCTATTACTTACGTAAAAGTAATGAAATGATATAACTATTATTCAAATTAAATCAAGCAATAGCGAATTATTTCCGGGTCCACTAGTTTATAATAAATCAGATTAAATAATTTTAGCATTCGATAGTTTATTACAATTTATTAATAACGATCTTTTTCATTTATTTCTATATTAACATATTATAAAAGACTCAACATAATAACAAGTTCAAATGCTAGACAAATTTGAATGCGCATACATAGCAACTATAGAAACAAAATAATTTACATTCCTATATTAAAAATAAATGCATCTTCTAAAACTATTACATACACATTTTTATTATTGGATTATTTATACAAAGTTAGGAAATCAGGCCTTGGGCATTGCCTGTATATTTTGATAGTATAAAGTAAATATAATATTGTAATACAATTATGTCTCACATTAGGTAAAGATACAATGCATTTTGAGCAAATGTATTAAATCAAATTAAGGAAGTGAGATATGCAGCAATAATATATTGGAATAATTATTCTATATCCTGGAAATGAGACTGGAATAATGCAAAACAGGTATTGTTGAGCTTAAATTAATATTGCATTCCTTTTGTTTAAGCTGGGCTGAAATAATTTATGTTATTCCACTCTGCTTAGCTACACCAACATTTTATTTTGTACATAAAGTATAATTTATGCAAAATATTTTATTTCATAAAAGTATAAAAAAATTTATAATTATTTACATAAAACTTATATTTGTTTTTAGTAAATTTATGTCATTTGTACAATTTAAAATGTGCATGTTTTGTTTTACAACTGTTTTGTCATTGTATTTTTTATTTTGTACCTCTACTTGTAATTCATGTAACTGTGCCAATGATAATTCAATCCTCCTTTTATTTTTAACTTAAAATGAAGAATGAAAATAGCCTTGTGTGTTAATTTCCAATAGAAACTCAAAATGTATTATTGATTTTTTGTTATACAAAGTTAGTAAAATTGTTGATTAAGTTTTAATACGGTGTCTAACAAATTTCAATTTTCTTTGATGCCATTTTGAAAATTGGCTTTGTACTAATTTCAATTTATTTTTTATTGTGAGACCCATGCGTATCTGTTGTTGCATCTGTTATTTCGTATACATAGTAATGATTTTTCTTAACAATGTACAAATGATTGGATGGATTGTAAGCCACAATTATGGAGTGTCTGTTCAATTCTTATGTTAAATGTAACTTAAAGTTAGTTATCATATCATTCAATTCACGATATGTATTAATACTTGTAAATTTATCTTATATATTAGTAATGGCCATTTGCCAAAATGTATGTAAATAGTTATCTATAAATGTAAAATACTCATCGTTTCTCTTTAACAATGATTGTATTTTTTATTTGAACGTGCACTACTCGAATAATGTAATTATGTAATATTACTCACTATCCATCTTATTTGATTTCACTTTTACCTACACAATTTATGTTAACGCTATTAAGCAATACTAATAAAACGCCAACTAGCGAAATTTTTTTTACATTTGTACCTTATTAATAGATTAAGATAGTTCTAAATTGTTAGTTGTAGGCGTCTGAAGATGACGTAGTTGAAACGAGTCTGATTATAAAACGTATTAGTTTGAGAGTTATTGTTATTGTTATTACACACCTAATGTTGTTTCAACAATACTAATTTTCCATATACCTTAGAAAATCTATTTTAAGGGCTCGCTAAGCTAAACTACTTTTGTATCAGTGTTAATATTATTAAAACATAGGTCATAACGGAATGTAAATAATCGTTCTCTGTTAAATATGTTAAATCCATTAGTTTTCGTCATTTAATGGATGTAAAAGGCATGGATACAATATTTTCTCTCAGATTAATTAATAAACTGAATAAGTTTTTATTAATGAGAAAGACCTTTATTTCAGAGACCACAAATATTTTCAGTTACATTATAATAGTAACTGATGAAATTATTTAATAAAATTATACGTGCATACATAAAAAGTTATTTCGGAATTATTAATAATTATAGATGCATAATGAAAAATTTGGCCTACAATTATATAACAGTTATACATACATACTAAACCAGTTGTTCTCGTATTATTTAATAATAATACATGCAACCTTAAAAGTTGGTATAGAATTTTATTATTTTGTAATTATACATACATACTGAAAATATTGTTCAATAATTATTTTATAATTGTACAGGCAAACCTTAAAAGTTTGAAAATTCTATAATTTTATTATTTTGTAATTATACATACACATTGAAAATATTGTTCTAAAATTATTTAATAATTATAAGTGAATACTGAAATAGTTATTGTACATTAAATTAATATAATTCTGATATTATCTATGTGTATGTTGGTTAGTGTAAGGCTTGCAGTAGTTTGTATTTCTATACATTATTAAAAAATTTAACAGTTACTGTCCTTAACACATATTTACTGTTTTGTAGTTTATATTTTGTTAACTACTGTAATATTATTTGTACATGTCAATGGGAAGTAATATTATAGTGGCAGTAGCAACGCATAAATAAATAAAGCATGCATTCTGATCACAAGAAACTTTTTTCTAGTTTTTGGATCAGGGATTATATATAATCCATTGTTTCAAGAAAATAAAATATTAGCAGTACAACGGATAATTTTCTAGACATTAAAGTATTTAAAATTTCCCCAATCACACAATGCTTATAAAATCTTTTCAGAATTGTGAAAAACTGTATAAATACTGAAATAAAATATACTATTTTTTACTTCGAATCTTTAATATAAAGTTACAATACATTACTAAATATATTATAAATAGAACAAATTTTGACAATACTTGATTAAAACGCAATTACAATGCAGATACGATGCGAGGTTAGTAAACAAAATGCATTCGAAACTCATTAAACTTGTGCTAAGTGTACTGTGATTGCAAACACATAGAGCTGTTTTCATTGAAGACCAATAAAGCATTAACTATTCAGTATTAGACATAAACGTTAGCTATGTAAACTATATCAAATTGAATTGAAATAGTTGCAAAGTTAAAACTACTTAATTGTAGCGTAAAAAACTTAAGAAATGTGTTTTAACTTGTGGACCACCGCACCAATTTTGAAGGTTTTACATCGCAATTTTGGTTCAACACATTAAACTGTAATACTAATATGACTGCCCAAAATATGTTGTGTGTTTAGAATTTTAAGCTAACATTCAAAATTAATGTATAAAGTAATTCTTGACTTTGTAAAAAAATGTGTCAATAAAATAAATACTTAAATGGTATTAAGTAAGGATAAAATCTGCTCTAAGTGATTATTGATAGCGCACGTAATAAGCTAGACGCCAATGACTTATTCTAGAAACTGTGAAACTTTAGCACTATTTAAACACCTTATTTAATTTAAACTTAATGCATGTCAGATTGAAAAATAAACATTAAAATAATTTCTTAAACACTAACACGTTTTAAATCTAGAGAGTTTGTATTTCCAGTACAGCTGTTTCAAATATTTCGAGCAATGGTTTAAATGTCGAGTAAAATCTTTAAACTGTGAAATTGGTAAATGTCTTTAAATGAAAGTATTTTTATATTAGCAGTTCACTGTGTGACAAATGTCAAACTAAAAGCATCAAAATTAGTTTCTAATTATAAGTTGGTCGTATGCTTACCATTGTTAGTTCAGTAATTACCAATTATTTGTGTATGTGTGCATAAATAAAAGTCATAAAAGATGGCCAGAATATAAGATAACTCTTAGTATCAAGGTAAAATTAAAGGTGACACGTATATAAACTAATTTGAAATAAACTGGACGACTAATCTTGTACTTTCCACTTCTTAACCTGAAAACGAAACAATAAGGAAAACAAGACAATGCTAGAACTGATTCAACTCGTAAAAGCTTATCACCTGACACTAAATCTCAAAACAATGACAGAAAACAAGACTGCAATCCTTCTTTTCAGAAAATAACAGAGGTAATAATAAGCAGGTAAAAACAAGTAATACTTATTTTATTAAAAACAACCTTTGCCCCTATTTTATTTGTCTAAAGCGGGTTTCAGTAATAGTTAATTTGAAATGTTATCTGATAAAATTGTTACCCTTTATTAAGTTATGGTAAATTTTGTAATACTTATTTTATAATTTAGTTCACTTTTAGTACAAGGTAACCAGAGTGGCTTTAATTCTAAACTAGTTTGGCTGATCGAAATATCCATACATTTGTATATGAGATTTCAAAAATTTTTAATTTGTAAAAGTTTTATCAATGTATTGTGTTTGCCTCTTTATAATTAAACCATGTTGACAAGATTCTCGTAAAATGATAATTCAATGCTAAATTATATAATTACATAAACATTGGGACCTTACAGCAATTTATATTTTTAAATATAACATTTGAGCATTAATACTTTTGTATCATAAAAATGTTTCACATGATATTACTAGTAATTTCTGTAATGGGACTAAGAGGTGCTTTAGGTAATTTCTGTAATGGGACGCTTTATAGGTGCTTTAGGTTCACTTCTATTGCACTCTAAATTGAGGAAATAGAAACTTCTCCTTAAAGGTATAAACAAGTAGTTCTATGATATAACTAGGATAATGAAAGGTTAATCTATTCCAACATGTCTACCATCAGGAAAAAATAGTTCCATTTGAGATAAGCATATTCAAAACTCAGTGTCCTGTTAAAAACTCTCCATCAATTTCTATCCGGAGAAAAATAGTAATATATTTTACTAAAACTATCAGTTTACATATAAGACGAATTATTTTAAAAGCACGTTACACTATTTGCAATCTAACTTTTGTGAACTAAAAATTACACAAACGTTAAAAGTAAAAGTTTGAAGTTTTTCCTTTCTAGTTATGTGCATACAGATATGGGCGTGCATTATGGCACTAGGCCTCGCCCTGGCGCTATGGGAAAACGGCGTAAGTGGAGAAAACACAACTTTTCCCCACACCGCTTTCTAATGTGACTCTACCTGCAAACGAACTAGTGGATGTGTACCTATCCCTTGAACAGAGATGTACCAGGTACTAATGTTTTTAGTCAGGTTAGTAGCAGTTTTGCTCAAGTGCCAGCATACGTGCCGGTAACTGTACTATAATAAAGAAAAATATAAAAAAAAACATTTGCTTTGTTGTCTGTAATTCTTTAGCCAAATTAAAGTGTACAGCTAAAATAATAATAATGATTAGTTTCTTAAAGTGCAGTATTTTTGACCGGACATATAGCAAGTGTATTATTTATGTGTCTTGGTTTATAAATGCTGTGAATTTTACGATTTCAAGATGATTAATTAAACCCGTTCATCATAAGTAAAACGAATTAAAACTGACTGCAAAGATATGATTCTAGATTCTAAATAGCAAAAATAAATA
This sequence comes from Philaenus spumarius, assembly GCA_018207615.1. Taxonomy (NCBI): domain Eukaryota; kingdom Metazoa; phylum Arthropoda; class Insecta; order Hemiptera; family Aphrophoridae; genus Philaenus; species Philaenus spumarius. The sequence goes on along the minus strand of JAGFPH010015255.1, from coordinate 4,925 downwards.
AAATGAACAGGAGAAAGACGACAAAAAAAAACCTTATTAGTGTTAACCCATTATAAATTACCACTCTTCATTTAAAATATAATTTATTTAAGGAGAACAAATTATTTATAAATAATAATTCCTGCAAATCCCATCTCTTTATGCCTTTAATAGTATAATGCCGTACATTAGGAATTCTTTCGAATAATTAAATGTTATACTTTACAAAATTATAGGCACCTATTTGTATTCATGTACATGGAAAGTAAGATAACGCAAATTAACTGAAGATATTCTCAGATGAATACTGAGCACTTCATTGTTTTAAATTGTTTATACAACGTGAAGTGCATAAATTTATTTATACTTTTAGTTGTTTCTGTGTATTGGGGTAAAACTTTGTTCATAGTAAATATCGATTGTAAAAATTTAAGAAATATAAATTTTTATGACGTTTTTTATTCAAGCTCGTTTTATCATCCACAATGCCACAGCCTTTAGATGTACAAATGCAACAAAAATTAAACTATAACATAGATATTTGAGTTAATTCACATATTATTCGTGAAATTAACATCACGTTTCACGTTTCATTTATTTAAGAATATATTACAGTTCAGTCTATATTTACTTGTTACTTTTCCCAAAAGTTTAAAAGGCCTAGAAATTTAAAAACATAAAGGTTAAAATTCGTAACAGAAACATTTTGTGGGGAACATTTTTGCATGAAATTTGTTTTCATAATGTTTAAGTGAGTCTTAATAAAAATGCAGTACAAACAAATTCCATCTGTCTCTCTTTGAAAGTTTGCCTCATTTAGCTTCTTCCTATAGATCTGTCTCTCATGATTTTAACCAAATTGCAAGCTATAATATGGTGGTATAATACGATAGTTTTATTTTGTTCGGAAATACCACTTAACAACCAAACAACATTCATGGTGGTAAATGTAAATTTTACACACGGCAGGGTAAAAGGAAATGCATCAATGCAAGAAGAAGACGAAGTTGTAGTGGTCGCTTTATTGATACCGATTCAATTTAAAGACAGAAATAAAAAGAAACTTAAAACATTGTGTAAAGATTGCCATTTGAAGAGAAATGAAAGACTAAAACTCCTTTAATTTTACCAACAACTTCTTATAACCAGTATATTTATTCGTACAATCATGATACTACTTGCTATTTACTAATTTGATACATGGTTCTGATCTATGTAAATCAATTAACTCTTTATTAATTAAATTGGGCTTTTGGTTTGACATTACAGTATAAAGAAAAAATACAAATATCCTAATACCTAGGTAGGGATGTGCAGTTTTACCTTCTGCATGTTATAAGTAAACCTTCCTGCAGGCAAAACTTTCTGGTATACTGTCACCGGGTAAGGCATGCCCCGAACTCTACAAAATATTACACGTGTATAAGTAAAAACGAATTCATCAGCGCCACCTATGAGTAGTTATAACAGGTTTGCTTTATTTTCTCTTAGTCTGCATAGGCCTATGTCGTATGTATATGCGAT
>JAGFPH010015254.1:0-21625 GCA_018207615.1 Philaenus spumarius | reverse complement strand
GTAGAATATTATTTTTTTGTTTTGTTCTAAAAAGTAGTAAATAAAATAATTGAAAACAATATTATTTTGACTACAGTAAGTTGGGAGAAAGTTTGTGTCAGTTAACTGATACCGTTTATTTTAAAAGAGTGCATCCCAACAAAACCAATATTACATGTATAAGTCAAATAGTCCCTCCACGTCAGTCTACTGTCTATAACCTGTCCCAAGTCCTTCACTTGTCCATAACAGTCTAAAATGTCGTTATCAAACTGTAGTCTAGGAAGTTTGTTTATTTCTAGTTTGTTTAATAATCGGGAATATCCTAAAACAATTGGTTGAGTTTTTGCACTGTTAACCCTCAACCCATGTGTCCTCGCCGACTGAGAAACGTGCTTAATATCGTAGTTCATACGGTCCACAGCTCTAACCATATCACCAATTTTGTAATGTAAATATACTTTAAAATCATCAGCATAGAGATGTAATTTACACTATTTCAAAACTGTTTATATATCATTTATATATATACTAAAAAGCAAAGGACCCAACACTGACCCGCTGTGGAACCACACTGTAGACATCACTGAGTTCTTTCTGAAGGGGTGTGGCCTAAATCCCACTTCCCAATATTAGGCGGGGACATGTGCCTTCATTGTAAATACTCTAAACTATGTAACTATTACAATATAACTGCTTTTTATATCTAAGACATACTGGCATATTTCACATTAATATAGAACTTCTTTTAAGTCTTAAATAATCATTTACAATTATACTGTAATTTTTATCTATACTTATAAAAGCCAAATACCATTGACTCATTGACTCACTGACTCATCACAGTTTCTCAAAAACCACACAGCCTACAAACATGAAATTTGGCACTAATACCCTTTATAGGCTCTAGACGCGCACGAAGAAAGGGTTTAAGAAAATTCAAAATTTTATTGGGGGTTTTGGGGGGTCAAAGTTACTAAATCACGATTTATCAAAACCTACCGAACGTATTGGAATGAAATTTGGTATGTAGTTTCCTCTAGGGGCATAGATGCTTACTAAGAAAGGGTTCGGAGAAATTCGAAATTTTAGGGGGGGTTGGGGGGGGGGGTTGGCCGGATCAAAGTTGTTAAATCACGATTTCTTCAAAACTACAGAACGGATTGGAATAAAATTTGGTATGTAGCTTCCTCTAGGGCCATAAGTGTTCACTAAAAAAGGGTTTTAAAAAATGGACATTTTAGGGGGGTTTGGGGTGTAAAAATGATTAAATCACGATTTCTCCAAAATTACAGAACAGATTTAAATGAAATTTGGTATGTTTTTTTTTTTTTTTTTTTTTTTTTGTTTAAAGGCGAAAAACCTGGGTGCAATTTGGTATGTAGCTTCCTCTAGGGCCATAGGTGCTCACTAAGATAGGGTTTGAAAAAATTCGAAATTTTAGGAGGGTTTTGGGTTGATCAAAGTTACTAAAATCATAATTTCAGATCTTTTATTATTATGAAAATAGTGCTTTATTATTTAAGATCTATATCTATAAAAGCCCAATACCACTCACTGACTGAACACTTATAAAGAATACAATTACGTTAAAAAAAACTGAAAATACTAACCACTACGTGCAACGCCGTACGGGTCAGCTAGTAATATAGGCTAATATTTCCAAAGCATCTATTGTACTTCTTTTCGTAAAATGTTTCAACAGAACAGCGTTTGTTCTTGGTAACATTCGTTCTAAAAAAAACTACTAAATTTAGCCTCCCTGTTAGAAAATACATCAGTGCTGCCAACCTTTGCACATTGTCACCGTTTAAACATTTAACTGTCAGTATTGATGGGAAACGCGCCACAACAATAACTAATAATATAAATGTCAGAAACCTAAAAATTTAAAGAAATATTTGAATGAATCTAAGAAAAGCAGTTAATTAATTGATGACGTTAGTTTTCGGTCATCGGGCACAGCATGAGCATATATACTGTAAGCATATATGAGATACAGCGTTGACAAAAGCGTTGCATAGTTTAAGGGACACTTCTATACTAAGAATTTTGCACATAGTTTGTATATATTTTTAACAAAATATTACAAAGAAAACCATTAAGTATACGAGAAGGAGACGTGATCTTAGTTTAGGGTTATGTATAAAATACATATCTCCATTATACAAAAAAAATCTCCTGTCTTTCACATAAAAAAACTCTTAATTTACTGAACATGCGTCAGCATCTAAGTCACCACTATGCTCACTATCCTACCCCATCCAAGTGCCTTTGACCTAATCATCTAGTTTCATAATAAAACTAAGTTTTAGATACCATTTCAATACATTTGTAGCAAGGTAGCATTACGAAAAAGAATCAGTATACGTCACTAGGAGATGGAAACAAAGCAAATTAATTTAAGACTAGCTATGAAATAATCTTAATAAAAAATAATGTAACATATTATATGAATATATTTTTTATAAGTTAGCATGACAAAAATCGAATTCGTATATGACGCAAGAAAAAAACACGAGCGACGCAAAGTTAGTTTAGGGTTAGGTTTGAATTAAATATTTATTGTTATAGTATTTCCGCTCGGCCGTGATACCTGACTTCTCGGACCTCTCCCTACCAGCTCGCCGGGCCCCTGCTGGTGGCAAACTAGTGGAGGGGGCGTTGAGTTCCAAGAAGTCAGGTATCACGGCCGAGCGGAAAGACTATATGCATTTATAAATTATAAAATTGTTCAAAGTACTGGAACGGCCAATCGACCGATCCAATTGGGGTTATTTAATTACATTAATTAAAATAAATTCAAAGTCAATATAACAAAGGATTAAAGCCAAAGGGTGTCAGAAAAGCCCAAAATTAAGATAAAAAAGTAGTTTCCAATGTAAAAATAGTATTTAGTAATAATTTTTAAAAATTGTGTTAGTTAAATACGTGCAGACTGTGACGTATGCCTTAGCGACAAAGTCAAGCCAAAACCTTGCAGGATCTAACAGGCATGGACTTGTCCAGTCTTGTCTAAATTTGGTAGAAATGAAATAACATTAAAAGATAGGGGTTTGTAATTTATTATTAGATTAATTTAAAAAGTTGTTATTATTAGATTTATGTTAAAAGGAGAGTTAAATAAGCAAGGAGTAATAAAAATAATTTTGTTATGATAATTTGTTAAAAAGTTATAGACAAAAAAGTAAGTGTAAACAAATCAATTTTGCAGAATTTAAATAAAATCCAAAAACAAAGTAGAGTCATTTGTAGAGTTAAAAAGGGTTAAGAAAATAAAGTAATAAAAAATATAAAGTTATAAAGTTTTATAGCTTAAAAATAAAGTGTAAAGTCATTCTTGGGCATAAAAAGGCTAATAACTCATAAAGTTCAAATATAATTAAATCATAAAAAATTGCATTTAATAGAGTAAATAATAGGGCATAATCAAGCCAAAGTTCAATATAAGTAAATAAATAGTTTTGTAAAGATAAAATAAATTCATAAAAATTTTTATTAATTCATAATAAATACAAGGGAGATTAATTAAAGGGAAATATTGATAAAATAGGGTATATATATGTGTAATAAATTGTAATGCCATGTGAGATATGAAAAGAGCTTTAAAGGGGGGGAATGAGACGTCGAAAACCAAACGAAGGCAATTAGAGTAACATCAAGCTGAATAACTAGATAGCCAAACAAGCTATCAAAAAACCAACACCAGATTTACGCGTTTCAAGACCAACCAAAGAGGATACAAGCAAGAAAAAATGGAAAATTTCAAATTTACAGGAAATAAATTTCAAAATTTAAGCAAAACTAACGAAGTCTATAACTCAAGAAGGAAGAGGAGTAGAAACACCATTCGAATTCCAGAGAAACCAGAAAACGCCAACCAATCCATAGAAGTCAACAAAATCAAAATCCGACCACGCAAAAAGAAGTTATAGAGTTTGGGTGAAATCAATGCAAAAATTGTCAAACGACAAGTTCATACAGGCACTCAAGGCCCAAGCTGCGAGGGGGAAGTGACGTCATCGGATCCACTACGAAGAGCAGAACAGACCGCACATTGTAATTCAATAAATGAGGATAATAATTAAATTAGGCCTAATCGATGGGAAATAAAGGCACTAAAATTCATCAAATAAATCAGGAAATATATTAAGACCAAAAAATATATTTCTAAAGCAAGAAATCAGGATTTCTTGTTACATAGAGGAAGATGCTGGTTTGACAAGTAAAAAGTCGACGATAGAAGCCTGCATACCCTCCAACATCAGTTTAGCACGGAACGCCAACGAGTAGACATCTGACCAAGCTCCGAGGGTACTTAGAGAAAGTCAAAGGGCGATCAGTTCGATGTGCGTTACGTTTCTAGCTCCGGCCTAAAGCTAAGTCGGGTCGTGATAATTTCGGGAGAAGAATATCCATATAAACGGCCTATCTTGCCAAAAGATACTACAATCAACTGGGAGAGGACAACTTTAATTAAGTCTAGGAGAAGACAACTGTAAGCCGAAGAAACCATTCTGGGGACCAAGGAGAACAACTTTAAATCGCTGGAAATCGACAGAAGGAATTACGCGTCGAACTTCTTGTGTTCTGTAAGTGGCAAACGATCATTGTTACTTATAATTTTAAATAAATCCCTTTTTTACAAAATAATAAATAAATTAAAATAAACTAAATAAATAAATTCAAGTAGATTCTGGGGAAATTGAATAAAGTAAACTCGTTTAGTAAATTTCATTACTCACAATGGCAAATCGTCCTATGTAAATAATATAATCAGTAATATACAAATTTTAATTAATAAATTAATTAATCACTTTGCTACTTTTCAATAAATGTAATTATAAGTTAAAGATTAATAAATTTCATTGTGTTTTTGAAAATAATAATTTGTTGTTTCAAAGTTAATGGATTTATGTTAATTAATAAATCGTTTTTGTGTTTTCAATAGAAAATTTTGAATATATAATTTACAAATCCAATCAAATTAATCCTAAAACCATTCAGTGCTCTAGTGTAATTAAGTCAGCAGGTGAGTTATTCACGGATCACTACAAATTTAACTCCAAAGGGAACGATCCCGAAAAAGAGTCTAGAATTGAGCTAGTGTACTACACAAAAGACAAAACAGGTCTAATTAATTTAAAATTTAAAACTTAAGAATAGGAAACAAAAAGTTTTCCTTTTCTTGCCCTCGCCAAACCTCTCAAATTGTTCTAACGGGGTAGTACAACAGGACAACGTCAAATAAGGCCTGAAAACACTTGGGTGTTATTTGATGAGGGAAAGTGTTAAAGTTAACAACAAAAGGTTGTGTTTATTGAATAAATTAAAGGGTAGGGAGGTTTGCGCGTGGCAGTACGTTAAAAGCGATTGTAAAATTGTATATTACCACCATGTACTCTGTACAAATAGCTATTTTGTTTAGAACGTATCAACATACATTTCTAGATATTATATGTGATTTAATAGAAAAGCAAAACATACATTTCCCATATTTTTCTCTATGGGATTAAACCCATTAATTGTATAGTTTCAATTAAAATCTACCTCTAGGTATTCATTTTCCTTCGGGGAATATTCTCTCTAAATTGGCACACCTGTGCATTTATTTATTAGGTAAATTTATCCACATATTTTTTATTCAGAATCTAGCAATAAATCAAAGTTTCTGTTACGGTATTGCATAGATTAAATTAGCTGTCGCTATATGAAGCTGGGTTGGAATAATGATGCAAAGCTGCGTTCATAATATATTCAACTATATGAAATAATATGTATGTAATAAACAATGTATTAAGTTCAAACAGCTGCATTCAGTCACAGTCAAGTATGAGTATTGTGTGTCATAAATAATGAATACAACAATGGTTTTATATCAAACCAGGAGAGACATTTGATCAAATCCTATAAAATCTAGTGTAAGTTTATTTCATGTATTTGAGGTTTAATGCGACACTTTTTATGTCATGTCTGCTTCCTGACACAGAGTTTTATTATACTTTTAAGACAAATAAATCAAACAATACAAACAAATGCTGGCGCTACACTCTTTTGATTACCGTGAAGTATTATGTGCTAATATAATCCTACTTCTTATAGTTAATTGTTGGCTCTCTATATTTACCATGTTTAAAATCCCTAACGTCATAGACCCGGTTAGATAATATATAGTTGGTTGTTTGTAGGTCCAAGCAAAAAAAGATTGTAAAATATGTTCAACGAATTCTCATCTCAAAACATCATATAATATAACCACCTAACATCTAAAATAGTTTGAAAATACCTACACTTGCAACGTGAGTAGGCATATTAAATTTAAAATACGTAATTTCTAAAAAAAAAAACTTTCGGACAGAGGATAACAGTAAAAGAGCGTCCATTATTGCCCATTACATACTCTGTGTTACATTTACTTCACTTTAACTTATTCTGAGTTAAAATAAATAATTAATCACGAAAATTTTAAATTATCGTATTTTCAATTACTAAAAATGTAACAGGCTTAAAAAATATGATTGACATTTTTGACAAAAATTTACCATATTGTATTTATTTTTATTAATAAATTTGAAATGTGGTTTAGAGCGGATGGTTGGTAATTTCACACAAACTAGGTAATTTTGGGCCGTATCTAGTTTAAAATCAATCGGTTAGACCGTTTTAGAGATGCAAATTATAAAGAAGAAATTTGGGTCTCGATTTTTTGGAACGGAAAACGGAACATTTTATGGCTTATGATTATTGGAACATTTTATCGTAAATGGTGGAATAAACACGTTGGTGAATTTATTATTAGCCCACATTTTTTAACAACCTGTATATATTGCTTTCAAATGTAATTCTTTAAAAAACTAGATAGAATAAAATTGAAACAATAGTGAAATAATCTAGGCAGGTTTGACGAAACTTTGAATCAACGACTGGCAAAATCAAACAAAACGTTTTGAAACCTAACTCGTCACTTACCTGACCTCGGCCAAACACTTGTTATGGTTAGGTTGTGAAAAAGCCGAGTCAGTTTTACGCCATTTTGTTTATATTATAATTATTGACTATTGATATTACATTTAGTAATCTCTGTAATTTAATTAATATGCAAATATAGAAAGCTTAGAGAAATGTGATTTGATATGAACTACTCGATATTGCCGAGTCGACTGAGGCGAGTTGAACCAACTGCGTTATGGAATATGGAATTTTCCTTTCATTTGCTCCTATTGATTGTGCATTCTTAGTAAGGACATTCTGCGGTCATTCAGAGACATTCCTTTAATAAGAAAGGTTAGTTTATTGATTTCAATATTGAGGTCACCTTCAAATCACTTTCTTCACGAATACGTTTAGCTTCGAGGAAGCCACGCGATTTCATTTAATTTATTTTTGTAGGCAAATACAGTTTTATATCACATTAAGTAATACAATATAAGTACAAAACACACATTTTTCGTAAGCTATGCAATAAAAATGTAATTCTTTTCTTTTTATTTAGTTAGGAAGTAATTAGTATACATAAGATTAGAATTAAAAAATAATTAATTTAAGTATTTGCCTTAATAACTTTATAATTACACGAGTAGGTAAGTGTTATGAAATGAATAGATACTGAATTATTGAAAAAAAATATTAATTATAACGTAATCTATATATATATATATATAAATGAATTGCGGTTCGTTAGTCTCGCTAAAACTCGACCGATTTGGCTATTTTTAGTCTTAAAATGTTTGTAGTAGTTCATAGAAGGTTTATACGTAAAAGTTTGAAAAGTTTCCCGAAAAAGTTTCAATTTGGAAGAAACTGATCAGCATTTATTGTATAAACTCAAAACCATAGCTCACAAAAACAGCTGTTCGTATAAAAAGCTTAATATAAAAAACATAATATGTTTGTTTACATGTATTACCATAGCAACATTACTTAGCAAATTTATAATCACTTTAATACTCTTCAAAACCAACAGCTTTTTAAGGTTAGATTGAAAAACTATAAACAAACAAAAATAAAAATGCTTACAGAATTATAATTCAACTTAAACATTGGTTATTAAATATCTATATAGGCCTACTTAGAGATATGCTGCTTAAAATATTGTTTATATAAAATATATCATAACTATGAAGTTTTTAATACTTTTCAAAACATATTTTCGCTATCAATAATAATAATAGCAGACAAATTATTTGACACCATGCATAACCATAAACATACATGAGTTTAAACATATTTTATTGAAAACTAAACAAACCATCTGAATTAGACTAAATGCCATTAAAATATCACATTCGTAGCTTTATTTTGATATAATATACTGTATATTGTATATTTAAATACTAAACAATATATATCTTATCCTAATTAGGCCTATACATTTAAAATTACAAACTCTATTTGAACCAGATTGTTACATCCTAAATTAACGCGGATGTTACAAAGTGATTCAAATATCTTTTCTACGACCCCCAGCTAATTTAAACCCTCGCTAAGAAAGGGTTAAAAGAAATTCGAAATTTTAGGGTGGTTTGGGGAGGTGGGTCAAAGTTACTAAAAATCCCTATAAGAACGAACTGGAATGAAATTTGGTACGTAGCTTCCTCTAAGGCCGTAGGTGCTCGTAACATTGTCAATGAAATTAAGTGAAAGTCAATCTTAGTAAAAACTATAAATTAATACGATATATTTAAAGCTTTTTCATGTTAGATAGTAGTTTACAGGAATACAATTTTCAGTGCTTTCCTAAATAGCGTAGACTTTTTTTCATGACCACAGTAGGATACGCACAGGTATTCAACGAACACTTAAAAAGAATTACAATTACGTCAAAAAGACTGAAAATACCAACAACCACGGGAAACGCCGTATGGGTCAGCTAGTAGTTAATAAAAAATGCAAATTATTTTGAATTATATATTTATCAATAATTTATATTCTTTATACGGCGTGTTTTTAATCGGGACTAGAGGTTGACCTCGAATGATACTCTAAATAGTTAAACATTGCGCGCGCTCTGTCCTCTATCTCGAAAATGGTTCAAGATATAAAAAAAATGTTTAAACAAAAGTTGTAGAAAATTTAATCCCCTACAATATTTATAATAAATACAAATAGCAAAAAAACAAATAGGAAACGAGATATTTGCAATAAATGTTTACAAAATAATAATAATAATAATAATTTTCAATAATTCAGTTTCTATTCATTTAATAACGCTTACCTACTCGTGTACTTATAAAATTATTAAGGGAAATACTTAAATTATTTTTTTATTCTAATCTTACTTATACTATAACTACTTCCTAACTAAATGAAAAGAATAGAATTAAATTTGTATTGCATGGCTTACGAAAAATGTGTGTTTTGTACTTATATTGTATTACTTAATGTGATAAAAAACTGTATTTTTTATAGCTGTAAAATAAATTAAATGAAATCGCGTGGCTTCCTCGAAGCTAAACGTATTCGTGAAGAAAGTGATTTGAAGGTGACCTCAATATTGAAATCAATAAACTAACCTTTCCTATTAAAGGAATGTCTCTGAATGACCGCAGAATGTCCGTACTAAGAATGCACAATCAATAGGAGCAAATGAAAGGAAAATTCCATATTCCATAACGCTGTTGGTTCAACTCGCCTCAGTCGACTCGTCAATATCGAGTACATCAAATCAAATCACATTTATCTAAGCTTTCTATATTTGCATATTAATTACATTACAGAGATTACTACATGGACACCAATGTAATATCAATAGTCAATAATTATAATAAACACAATTGCGTAAAACTGATTCAGGCTTTTCAAAAAAATAGATTTTTGACCTTTGACCTTAGAATATCTGTAGTCGCAAACACCCTACGATAAGAAGGTTTTGAGACACGTTGTATTGTGTCAAAATAAAGGTTTATACAAGTTTATAGCTGACTGTCTCTCATTCCGATGTGAAACCCCTAATATTCCGGGACTATAGACAAATCAGATAGAAACATAAACCTAAAACTATTGAATCTCTATATACAAAAATTAAAGTTTTTTTATTCCTTTGCGTTTTGCTTCTTGGTTCCTTTGTCGTCTATAATCTCAAAAACTATTCGACCAATTTCACTAAAAATTGCTCATGTTATCCGTATTAATGTCGGGAGTTTTTACGCATTACAATTACTACAGTCTAAGGGGTTGAAATGGGGATGCTACCCCTATATATTAAATATAAATTAAACTAACTTCCTACAAGATATAAAGCTGAAATTGTGTAATAGGCTATTATTCCCAAGTAATATAAAAAACACATTTAAAAATCGATTACTTAAGTCAAAGGGATGGAGTAGGATAACTACCATTAAAATTAAATAATCATTTATGCGCTTACTTTTTCTGTATGCACAAAAACTACTCAACTAATTTCATAAATATTTCACAATTTACACATATTCGTACCAGAATTGTTTAGAGAATATTGTCTCTAAACTAAAAGAGATTAAAATAGGATAGCTACCCATGTATAATACAAAATTAATTGCACTAACTTCCTACAAGCTATAACGCTAAATGTGTTTGGCCTGTGATTTGGCTATGCCCCGTAGAAGGAAAAATAACAGCAGAAAACAGGTTTATTGGTGGACTGACGGTATAGCAGAACTGCGACGTAAATGCCTATAACTCAGGAGAAGAGCACAGCGAGCTCAGGGCGGAGCCGAAGTGGTGATGCTGATGGGAGAATAAGAATTGGCAAAGAAAGCGCTGGTAAAAGCTTTACGACAAAGCAAAGAAAGATGTTAGAGATCCCTGTGTGATGAGCTTAACGAAGACCCCTGGGGAATGGGATATAAATTGGTCACACGTATGTTGGGTGGTGCTAGTGCCAATAGAGCTATGACTGCCAGAGCAGTTGAAAAAGTGGTAGGTGCTCTTTTCCCTAACCATCCACGTATGGAAAATCCAAAGATACAGCGTGATAATATGGATATTCCTCTTTTCACAGAGTCTGAATTGGCAACAGCTGTAAAAACGCTTAAGGGTGGGAAGACTCCCGGCCCAGATGGAATTCCACCGGAGGTCATAAAGATAGTTGCTAGTGCTCAGCCAAAACTCCTTCTCAACATGTATAATGCATGTCTGAAGGCAGGAATATTTGCACACCCCTGGAAGGTGGCTCGACTTGTTCTGATAAGGAAAGGGGAGGGATCTCCTGACTCTCCATCGTCATATAGACCTCTGTGTATGTTGGACGTAGTAGGCAAGTTACTGGAGAAGTTAATCAGATCACGCTTACAGCAATCAATTCAGGCTGCGGGAGGTCTTTCGGAACGCCAACATGGATTTAGGGCAGGGCACTCTACAATAGGTGCTACACAAGAAGTGATGGAAGCTGTTCACGTTGCGGATAGATCTTGTCATGCGGCTAGACCCATTGTTTTACTGGTCACGTTAGACATAAGGAATGCGTTCAACTCAATCCGCTGGGAAAACATAATGAGAGAACTGGAACATACTTTCTTTGTTCCACAGTACTTGTTAGCAGTTATTGGGGACTACCTAAATGATCGCTGGATCATGTGTGATACGGAAGAGGGATGCTGCAATAAAGAAGTAACAGCAGGAGTGGCTCAGGGATCTATACTTGGACCTGAGCTGTGGAATATCTCGTACGATGGCCTTTTGAGACTGGAGATGCCTGAATGAGTACGCATGGTAGGGTATGCTGATGATGTTGCTGTGGTTATCACTGCCAATAATTTGGATTTGGTTCAACTACGACTTAACCAAGTCATGCGCCGAGTTGGGGCATGGATGGAAAGGCACGGATTGCAGCTCGCTACCCATAAGACCGAAATGGTCTTGTTAACGAGGAAACGAATACCTACAATCGTCCCAATGATTTTGGGATTGGAATGTATGAACACCAAGAGGTCAGCAAAGTATTTAGGAGTAACGTTGGATACCAAGTTGACTTTCTGGGAGCATATCGGACTTAAGTGTGACAAAGCTGAAGTGATGACCAACTACCTTGGAAGACTGATGGCCAATATGGGTGGCCCACGTGCAGGTAGACGACGACTTATGATGACTGTGGTGCATTCGATTTTGTTGTATGGAGCAGAAATCTGGGCAGACGCAGTTAGGGTTAGAAGACGTCGTTCTCGACTACTCTCACTCCAGAGAATTGGAGCTATGAGAATTATAAGCTCCTACCGAACAGTGTCAGAGGCGGCACTGCTGTTGGTGGCGGGTGTCATCCCGATTGATCTTTTGGCGCAGGAGCGGAAGAACATCTTCACTCTAAGTAAGGAAGTCAGCAGAATAGAGGCTGCTAAAAATTCTAGAGACCTTACTATGCAGGAGTGGCAAATACGATGGGCTGGCGATATTAAAGGGATATGGACAGCAAGTCTTATAAGAAATGTGCGAAATTGGACCGAACGAAAACACGGAGAAGTTAATTTCTACCTCACTCAGTTTCTAACAGGGCACGGATACTTCCGGTACTATCTTCATAAGATAGGTAAAGTGAGTTCTATGAATTGCCGAACCTGCGAGAATAGAAGAGACGATGCAAGACACACGTTTTTCGAATTCGAACGATTCTCATACCAACGGCGAGATATCTACAACATGATTGGAGAATGTACGGTAGAAAACATAGTGGAAAAGATGATGTTTTCCAAATGCAACTGGGATTGTATCTCAAGGTACATTGAAGAGATTTTGCGCTGCAAGAGGAAAGAAGGATGGCTTCAAGCATAGAAGAGTAAGGAGTTAATACCATCAGAGAACATATTAAAGTAGATTTGGCATAATTGGTGTTTGACCAGCCGGTCAAAAGTATGGTGGATGACCCTATAGGGCAAGACAGATCCTCTCCTCTGTGAAGTAATATCTCAGTGATGGTCCCGCAGAGGAGGGAAGATGGAATGGAAGGTTGATAACGCTAAATGTGGGTAAAATTATTCTTAAGTCATATAAAAACCATTTGCAATTCGATTACTTAAGTCGAGGTAATTAAATGGGGTAACTACCCTTAAAATTAAATAATAATTAAAATGGGATAACCACTCATATAAAACAAATTACATTAACATTAACCACCCATAATGTTTAATACGCGCTCTACCACCTGTCCTGATCATAATAATTAGTCTAACTTTATATTTATATACTCAAATCAAGTAAATAACATTACAGGATATGTTTTGATAATTAAGTACAGAAGTCATTTGGTTGAGTGTTTGATGGACCCTTTGCTGTATATGTGGTCAATCGTCTATCGAAATAGCGTCGGATTTTGGGGTGTGAGGGGGTGGAAGGTGTAAAAACTGTGTGTTTTCGAGGTTTTTTGCAAATATTTCGTAAACCATTCACTTTAGAGTTTAGTTCGTTCAATAACTTTAAAGTACGTTAAATTCCCTACAAAAATGGTTCCATAAATTTTTGGTTTTGGAGATATTGAGGGATAAAGTAATGTATTTTTGTTTGTATTTTTAAAAACTTGTTTAAATTAACAATTTCGCATCGATTTACCGCATAACTAACTTTAGGGGGTTTTTGTTATAATACAGTTCAGCAGACATGTAGTAGAGTGTTTCATGGGGCTGTACTGGTGGTGCTTAGTGTTTATTTATGTATGTTTTCAGTTTTCAACCCTGGATCAAATTAAATCTGGAAGAGCTGATCTCATTACAGATATTTGTACCTTTTGGGAGAAAATTTAAAAAAAGATTTGGCTTCTCCATTGGTCTTGAGGTACACTGGTGAGACTCCTTGTTTATATAGGACTAGAGAAGCATTTTTACAGGATCGGTGGAGTAAGGTTGCCACTCCCTGTAAGGGAGGAGAGGTTTTAGAGGAGGAGGTGGGCCAAAGGGGGGCAGGGGTCTAGTTGTAAATTGTCCAGTGTGAAATCGCTCCCAAAGCTTTCGGAAATAGATTTTGAGGGGCATCCGATTGTGCTTCCTCAAAGATTTTTTTTTTTAATTCAAAGGC
The DNA here is from genome assembly GCA_018207615.1 of Philaenus spumarius. Taxonomy (NCBI): domain Eukaryota; kingdom Metazoa; phylum Arthropoda; class Insecta; order Hemiptera; family Aphrophoridae; genus Philaenus; species Philaenus spumarius. Next base: position 7,669 of record JAGFPH010015254.1, on the reverse strand, counting down.
ATAAAACACATATGAAATGAAAATGGGCCTTACCAAGGAAATGAAAAATGTTTAGATTTTAGTTGTCAGCTGTTTGGAAGTTCTAATAAGGAGTTTGGTCAAAACTCCTTGCTAGTTTCACATTTCATATAAATAATCAAAGTGCATTTAGCATGTCTTACTAATATACATATAACTAGCTGACCCGTACGGCGTTGCCCGTGGTGGTTGGTATTTTCAGTCTTTTTAACGTAATTGTATTCTTTTTAAGTGTTCAGTCAGTAAGTGGTATTTGGCTTATATATATATAGATCTTAAATAATAAAAGCACTATTGTCATAATAATAAAAGATCTGAAATTATGATTTTAGTAACTGTAATACCCCCAAACGCCTCCTAAAATTTCGAATTTTTCATACCCTTTCTTAGTGAGCACCTATGGCCCTAGAAGAAGCTACATACCAAATTTCATTCCAATCCATTCTTTAGTTTTGAAGAAGTCGTTTTTTAATAACTTTTATCCCCCAAAACCCCCCTAAAATTTCGAATTTTTTCAAACCCTTTCTCAGTGAGCACCTATGGCCCTAGAGGAAGCTACATACCAATTCCAATTAGCTGCAAATTTCATTCCAATCTGTTCGGTAGTTTTTGAGAAATCGTGATGAGTGAGTCAGTGAGTCAGTGGGTTTTCGCTTTTATATATATAGATTGAATATCTCAAGTGTTTTGTCTTTGTAGTAACCTTTTTTTATTTTTTAAAGATATGAATGTCAATTGGAAATGTTCAAGGTACATTATGAAGGTCCGATTTATTATATTTCAGCACAAAATCTTTTAAAAACATTAAATTCAAGTCAAACTCACAGGGTAGATAGACTTGTTTTAAATGTATTTCTACTCTTATAAAATATAGTTTGTTTAGAACAAACCCACCATGCGAGGGAGGCTTTCCATATAAATGAAGCTATGCTGCTGAAAATGTAACAAAGTTGCTCCTCTAGTATTGTTAGACTGGAAACTTCCATTATAAACTGTTCCATTGAATCTAGTTCAACAATACACAAGTATTTAGAAATGTATGAATTTTTAATATTAACATTTGCATTATATAAACCTCTACATGTTTTCATATTTTTTCTCCTTTTATCCAGCAATATCTGGAATTGCAAACATAACAATTTGTGTGCCCTTGATCTGAAGATTACTAACTCAAACGATTACTCCATATTTTAGTAGTGGATATTTAAGTCTAGTTAAGGTTGAGTAACTATTCACATATGTAAGAAAGAAATATCCGAGCAAATTTTCATACGTACAGAATAATAGGTTAATTATTAAACATGTTAAATTTCCGTACATTATAACTTCTATGTAACCGTATTAAAAATAAACGGTACCAGGAACTGGCACATACTTTCTCACAAATATATTTAAATTATTAAACAGATTCACGGTGACTTGTAGGGTGGGGTAGGAGAGATGATTTTGTATTAAAGTTGTTTTCCCATGAAAATCCATAAAATAACGGAAAAACCAACTTTTTTCAAAAACGGCTCGAACGATTTTGATTAAAATTTTACAGTTTATAGTACTTTAGGTCCCTAATAAACTATAAAATTTTAATCAAAATCGTTAGAGCCGTTTTTGAGAAAAGTTTATTTTTTCCGTTATTTTAAGGGTTTTTATGGGAAAATTACCCTTAAAAATTAAAAATTAACAAAAATGAAAAAAACGCCTGGAGATACCGTGGATTAGTACCTCCATACCAAATTTCATCAAAATCGGACGACTGGTATAGGCTCTAGGTCTGATAAAATCCACACAGACACACAGACACACAGACACACATACAGACACACACACAGACATCACTCCGAAAACCACTTTTTTAGGTTCAGGGGGACCCAAAACGGATATTTCCACCAAAAACTCAAACTCGAAAATTTTGACGAATACAATACTTTCTCCATATACTATGGTATAGGGGGAGAAAGTAGAAATCAACAACAGAATATCTACATAAATATTTGAGTTGTACACAACTATGAAATGAGATGTGTAACGGAGTCCTCATGTGATATGTGAAGTTCATATTTCAGACAGTGTATATATGTAAATTTGTTGAAGTTTTTGTGTTTTTTAATGTTAATTTCGTATAGTTTGTTACGACGTGTTCCACAACAGTGGAATGAATAATTTTTGAGGTTGATCTGATGATGGTGGCATGAACCACCGAAACCGGTAATCCAAAAAGGATATATTTTAGAGTGCTCGACGGTTGAAATAAGGTACAGTAATTAATTACCCATTATTATAATAATTGCATTCTTGGAAGCTAAAAAACATAATGTTTAAAGAATATCTACCGCTTTACTTAAACTTAAAACTTCATAGCCTTTAAAATTGGAAGCTTAATTGCACTAACCTAACAATCTCTTTCATCTTAATGTATAATCAGGCGTGCCTTCCAACGGCAATTAAATTTAATTGTCTCTTGTATCAGGCGCTCTAATTACAAACCACAAGCCTACATACATTGTATTAGTGACTGTATAAAGATGCGGTGTCCTGTTTCAAAGTTATCCGCACAAAGGCAATTACTAAGTATGTTATAGAATCTAATTCGCTTATTTAATAATTAAAATAAAGTATTTAAATGGTAAATTGTGTTAATACATTTCAATTTAAACTAAGATAATAAAATTAATATGAAATTCAGATATACTTTTTATCTATTTAGAAGCATTTGCTTTTTACCTTTGTTGTGCTTTTATAAATTAGATTGAACAGAGAAAACCCACCGTCTGAATATTTTTATTGCTCACACAGGCTGAACCATTTAAAATAAATTAAAACATTTAGTTTCAAAAACATAGTTGCTAACTCAGAATTGTATTCCACTTAGTGAAAATTACCACCTTAAATTCGTGGCACTTACTTAATGTCATACCAAATGAAACAAAGAACCAAAAATACAGACATAAAGAGTATGTTTGTTAGTTTATGGTAGCAGGAAATTTTGTATCTGTTCACAGGCGACATTTACAAGGCAGCTTAACACTGACTAAAGATAAGTCTTTTGGTAATTTCAATAAATACTCATTAGCACTTGCCAACTGGGATACCTAAGGCAGTAAAGGTTTGATAAAAATCGGATGTATAGTTGTTGACTCAAACCGTTATAAAAAATTAAATAAATCTGTTGAAATAATAGTTTTATAATTTATTGTTAAATTGGTTTTTATTGTTAATAATAGATACTTGTAGTAGATTTAATGTGGCTCCTCCCATTCCCCCACCATGTCGGTCTTGGATTAACCGGTATAGGGAAGAGTGGGGGAGGGCGGGTATAAATAGCTCTGTAATATTGTCTGTATACTTTAGTAGTGTTAAAACCCCCTGAGGATGACGACTATGCCATCGAAATGTTACAATTTAGTTGTTTAGTTATTGTTTTTGTTCCTTGTTTAGTGGTTCGGGGTTTTTATTTAATCAGTGAAATCTGTTCAATTTATAAAACAGATACAAATATTTTACTTTTTTAAAGTAAAAAATCACGTTGATGGACAATATAAACGTGTAAACGATCTGGTGCAATTTAGTTAAACAGTTAATTATTGAAATTTCTGGAAAAGTACGAAAGACGAAAAATTTTAATTACACATTAAAAATAATTCGACCACGCAGCTGAACCGTTGACGTGAGTTGAGCGAATTTCCAAAATTAAATTTATAAATGTTTTTGGGTTTCAAACAACTATTTGGGAAATTGATCTACTCATGAAGGTGTTGCCAGCATGTACCAAATATTTGCCATCGGTTACCACGGTAAAAGCCGTGGATTTAATTCTGGTAGTTTTACGGCATTTTACGTTTTGATTGTTTTTGGGGGAACCAAATGGGCTATGAGATCGCGTAAAAAAACAAAATATGCAGAATTATTTCGTATATCTATTTTGTTAAAGAAAACTTTAAAAAAATGTATTCTAGTACGAAAAATGTCAAAAAATTGTTACCTCCGGTCAAAAATTTGGTCTACCTCCAGTCAATATTTTTGGCTAATAAACCCACCCAAGCGACTTAAAAAACCAACCTGTTTATTAAATTTGGTCCAAATTGGACATAAATATATGATTTTTAATGACACCCAAAAACGTGTTCTGGGGACCATGATCGGTGCTCATTTGCTACTCCCGACCTTGGGTCTTACCATAAGGGCCACTGCAATAGCACATTTTTCCTATGGAAATTCGCTAATAACACCACTTTAAGCAGCGGATAAAAATTAAGATTGTTTTCAATGTCATTTCGTACGAGGTACTGTGGTAGTACCATAAATCATGAATAATAAATAGATCTTGCATCCATACGGGGGTTGTGTGCCGGAAAAAAGGTGTTCGCGAAAATAGTAGATGATCACGCCGCGAGGTAGCGCTAGGGAGAAAGCATTGTAAGCATTGGTGTTTCCAACCAGCTTCCTTCGTTTCCCCAATAGATAGCGCCAAAAAAGTCGAATTTCTAGTTTAACAAAATATTGCATTGGATCGGAGTTCTATTCGGTTATCCAAATACAATGGTTGTACTCACGAGCGTGGACCTGAGAGTTACAGGCGCTAAGACCGGTGCCTTTCGCCACGGCTATACTAGCCATGTCACTAATATGTTTCGCGGAACTATCTACCCTCCGATTTTTCAGAAATTACGACTTTCAAATCCTAGCGGATTACCTCGGTACCATCCCTTCAGTGTCTTTTTTTTTTTTTTTTTTAGTTCTATTAGTTAAACGTAAATACAGTAAACCGTACAAGTGCGCAATATCTGGTGTGATCAGGATAGCTCAGTTGGTAGAGTGGAATGTAAAGGTTCCCTGAGTTTAAATCCAAGACTTTGTTCTTGTTTTTTCACAACTTTTTATTTAGTTCAATCAAATTGCCTTCGTCCAGACACTGATCCACCATAAAACCGTCAAATCTGTCATTACAAAACTTCTAGTGACACTTGAACAATCGAGTTTAAAATCCTAGTTTGGGAGATGACCTAGAAACTGCCAACATGGTAAGATGGGAAGTAAGGAGTGTAATTTAAATACCGTAAATGCCTAATTAAAAAACTTATGGATTCGCCTTTAATTACGTACTTTTTTTACTGTCAACTCTTGGCAATAACCATCCCAGTAGAAGAAGGGTCGTTTGTTTTCAAGTTGTGTAATACTTCCAGATGATCTCCTAAGATATCTGACGGTACATACAATTTTGCTTGACTATGAGACCCAGGGCAATGGGTAGGAAGCGTTAGATGGTTTAGGAGGTTAGATGCAATAAGGAAACCAGCCGTAACTTTTCCTTTCTGCGGTATGCAGGTATGAAGCGCGCTTGGAAACGAAATGGCCCGTCGCACAAGATAAAAGAGATTGTCTTAAGGCTCGGCTTCCTACATTCAAAACGGCGAAGTTGGGTACCAATTTCAATGTTAAATAACCAAAACATACCTTCACTATTAAGCATATTTTTGTGTTGTTTTTGTCAAAAAACGAAAGCTGTATTTTCTTTCGTCAAAAAACGAAAGATTGAGGTTGTTGATTGCTAAGGTTTTTTTGCAATATCTCTTTTTGCAACTGAGTAAAAAATTAATAAAGTTTACTATTTTTTACCTATTTATATCATACTTTTTGAAAACAATAAAACGGGTTTTGAAAATGTATTCAGCAATCAACATCCGTATATGACAGTACTTCAAAATGAAACCAATTTTTTTATTTTATTCCACGAATTAACGGAAAAAATTACTTATTCTTTAGCATTGCTCTTATGGGAATCAGATTCTATATGGCGGACAGGGTAGCGCCAAATTAAGGGAGTAAACTAATTATTATTTCGTAAACAACACTGCATGGCGTAGAATTTGAGCCTATTCGGAGATAGGTAGGAGTATATTTAGAAACCTTGCGTTGAAGTTGAAACGACGCCATCGTTGTCTTAGTGAAAAGAAAGTGGAAGTATTACAAGCGGGTTGCAGGACGAAATATAGGTGGAAAAGCCGAGAGAGATAAATCAATGCGGAGGCACGAGATTGGCACAATTAATTGTTGATGAGTGGCACGTCGACTTTGATGAGTCCCAGTGGCGCTGCAGCGGATTATTTTACAGTCATCATAGTCGCACTTAGCATTGTCATCATGGTTATAAAACCGTTCCAAATTTGAAGACAGTTAAAACCTGCAAATCAGATTGGCTCACAAGTCAAGCTTGCAAAATTACAGTGTTGATTAACCTTTCAGCATTATGACATTCACCGTACGTCAATACATTTACATTATAACTGTGCTGTGACGACATCTGCACGTCCATTGGGGTTTTTACTTTAATACGTATTAAAATTTCAAATAGATGCGAAGAACCAATAACTAGTCGTTTCCTCTTAGCATTAAAATGGGCTTACCACTGTTTGTTTCACTTCCGCCCTCTTACCGATAACGTATGTGTATGCCTTATGGTCTTTATAACTAGTTCTAAAGGACATTAAACTTTTTCGACGGGGTGATATTTATTTCATAGCTGTTTTTTAGGCTACACCCACCTTATTTTTGGACCATGGTGCAATCCCTTGCTCTCCTGCTGTCGAAATTGTCAACACCACAACACAGCACAAACAACAGCACAAAAATACATAAAAAAGGGAGTTACCGATTCAACACGGTCGTGAAAGTCACAAAAAACACAAAACACAAGAAGAACATGAAATTGCTGAAGACTGATAAACACTTTGCTTCTTCAGAAATCGATATATTATACGGTGGACGAAGGCCTGCTAGACGCTTAATAAATGTCACTGACAAACCTCGTGTCTTATCAGTTGTGCTAACATTGTGGGGCTGAACAGCTGGGGGAGGGGGTTAATCAACCTGCCGTTCTGAAGTTTTCCCTCTATTTCATTTTGTATCAAAGGTATATAAACATGGGGAAATGAGACCCTGGATTGTGAAAAACAATTAGTATCAATCGACATACATGCTGCTTCGATTAAATTTCTTTTTCGCAAGTTTTTTTCTTTAAGAAAAATACAGGCGGCTTCCCAATTATTTATAGTATCTCCTGACTTCGACTGATGTTGACATATCTTGGAATAGTCAATGTCTTTTTACTTTCTCCACCCTATACGTAGTATATGGAGAAAGTATTGTTTTCGTAAAAATGTTCGAATTTGAATTTTCAGTTGAATTATCTGTTTTGGTGCTCCCAGAACCCCAAAAAATTGTTTAGTGCAATTATCTGTGTTGGTGCTCCCTGAACCCAAAAATATTTTTAGTGGAATTTTTTGTTTTGGTGCTCCCTGAACCCAAAAAAGTGTTTTTAACGTGGTGTCTGTCTTTCAGTGTGTCAGTATGTATACACGACCAGAGGGGACACTATTGGTCCGATTTTCATGAAATTTGGTATGTAGGTACTAAACCCTAATATCTCCAGACGTTTTTTTTTCATTTTTTGGAATTTTTAATTTTTAAGGGTAATTTACCCAAAAAATCCAATAAAAACGACAAAAATGCAAATTTCTCAAAAACGGCTCTAACGATTTTGATCAAATTTTCAGTATTTATAGTGCTTAAGATGCCAAACAAAATGACACCACCCGCTTTTATCAAAACTTCGGCGTTTTATAATTATGGGGAAATGTTTAAAAATAAACAAGTTTGT
>JAGFPH010015253.1:9874-21049 GCA_018207615.1 Philaenus spumarius | reverse complement strand
TCGATCCACTTGTTTTCCTCGGATTCCAAGCAGCGATGCCTCGGCCGCCCGTTTCTTGATTTCACTTCTCTATAATTTTCTTCTCTATCGTTTTGCAAGCGAAATATTAAAATGTGCTACACTATAATTTATTTCAACTGGATCTCGGACTGGACGCTCGAGGCGGGGCTAGGGACCTGCTGGCGCCGCCTCCGTGCTTGCGCTGCATTTCCTTTGACCCGCAGTATTGCATTTTATATAATATTCACATAGGCAGCATAGGCTAGATTTACAGGCTGTTTAGTTTTTAAATAATGAACGTCGATTCATGTCTTCAGTTAACTATATAATCATAAACCAGTCATCTCCTGTGAAAAATCACAGCCAGATTAATGAAGTACACATCTGAAATACATCATTAAAAAAAAAAAAACTATTTAAAAACAACAGACTTTATCTAGGCCTACCTAACTATGCTGACAGGGATTTTTAACTAGATTTATATGACGGATTTTTAATGTGTACAATTACAACGATTATATTAACTGTAGGCCTATTTGTTACAATTTTTTAAATTTATATACGTTACTAGCTGACCCGTATTGTAGCGTTGCCCGTGGTGGTTGGTATTTTCAGTCTTTTTAACGTAATTGTATTATTTTTAAGTGTTCAGTCAGTGAGTGGTATTTGACTTATAATAATAAAAGATCTGAAATTATGATTTTAGTAACTTTGATCCCCCCAAACCCCTCCTAAAATTTCGAAACTTTTCATACCATTTCTTAGTGAGCACCTAAGGCCCTAGAGGAAGCTACATACCAAATTTCATTCCAATCCGTTCGGTAGTTTTGAAGAAATCGTGATTTAATAACTTTGATCCCCCCCAAACACCCCCTAAAATTTCGAATTTTTTGAAACCCTTTCTTAGCGAGCGCCTATGGCCCTAGAGGAAGCTACATACCAAATTTCATTCCAATCTGTTCGGTAATTTTGGAGAAATCGTGATTTAGTCATTTTTACCCTCCAAACCTCCCTAAAATTTCCAATTTTTTAAAACCTTTTTTAGTGAACACTTACGGCTCTAGAGGAAGCTACATACCAAATTTCATTCCAATCCGTTCGGTAGTTTTGAAGAAATCGTGATTTAATAACTCTCATCCCCCCAAACCCCCCTAAAATTTCGAATTTTTTCAAACCCTTTTTTAGTAAGCACCAATGGCCCTAAAGGAAGCTACATACCAAATTTCATTCCAATCTGTTCGGTAATTTTGGAGAAATCGTGATTTAGTCATTTTTACCCCCCAAACCCCCCTAAAATTTCCAATTTTTTAAAACCCTTTTTTATTGAACACTTATGGCCGTAGAGGAAGCTATATACCAAATTTCATTCCAATCCGTTCAGTAGTTTTGAAGAAATCGTGATTTAATAACTTTGATCCCCCCAAAACCCCCCTAAAATTTCGAATTTTTTCAAACCCTTTCTTAGTAAGCACCTATGGCTCTAGAGGAAGCTACATACCAAATTTCATTCCAATCCGTATGGTAGTTTTTGAGAAATCGTGATGAGTGAGTCAGTGAGTGAGTGAGTGAGCGAGTGGTACTTCGCTTTTATATAATATATAGATTATATATTTTTTAAAGAAACATAAAAATATTACCTTTTAATGGCTTTTTATTTCATGTTGATAGATCAAATGATTTAGAAGTCATTAATTGACCGAGCAAAGCGAGGTCTCCGTTTTAACTCGACCGTTCGGCATTTCGTCTGTGTGTCTGTCTGCCTGTCTCACAATTACGGCTTAACGCCTTTGACCGATTGTCATGATTGTTTGCATGAATGTTCCTTATTCCTAGCCCAAGCGATGTATGTATACGGTTTTTTCCATTTTTCATTTTTAACCCCGTAAATAAAATAAAATGGCGGCCGCACCGTTTCTCTCAGTGTAAGCTTTTTTTCCAAAGCCAGTTTGTGGCTTAACCGTAAGTCGAATTTAAAAACCAATAACATTTTACGGGTAGCAAATTTGATGTTCAACAAAATTGTATTCTTGATTTTTTCCCGTATCTCTAACGGTAAGCTCACAAAATGGCAGCAAACTTCACATTTGTTAAAATTCGTCCCAGTTTTTTTATTTTAACCGTGCTTTTATACGTTTATTCTTTAGATATCGTCACAAAACCTTATAACTTTACGGAGAGGGAGAGAGAGAGCGCTACCTGCTGTCTTGCTCTTTCCTGCGCTACGTCAGCGTGGCCACTGTGAGCGAGTTGTGGAGGGAGAGCCGAGATAAGGAGCCCGATTGGCGTTACGTCGCATTTACTGAGTTGTAGCCCTTTAAAACCACATTTGTTATTTCAACGAGCGAGGTCTACTGTTCACAGAACTATTAGTATTATAGTGAAGAAATTAATAATCGAATATGTTAGACGAAGATGTACGAATCTTTCCGAAGTTAAACGAACAGGATCTCTTCTTTAAATTTGTATAAACGAATATTATTGATGATGAAAGGTTGTATTTATACACAATTTATAACCTCAAAGCAAATCTTATAGCGTGTATTGGTTCTATAACTTGTATTAAAAAAAATAATAACTTCACAAGAAATTAGAATGATTGAAGTTGTAAACATAACCAGAAAGTATAATCTAAGCTAGGTTTTGTAAGAATTACAGATGATAGGTGAAATCAGCTGTTATATTATTAGATACTCACGTACGTACACGTGCATTCGATTTTATAGGAGTTGATTAGTGTTATTGTAATTCCATCTCACCATCGAGTTCCTAACTTTTGCTGAAATGTTGTTTAGCTCTTTATAAAATATTCAACACAATTTTGCGAAAGCTGTAAGAAAAATGCTACTGGGTAGTTGTTCACTTGAACATTTGTCTGAATGTGGAAAAATACCGGTTCTTTAAAAATTAAGTTACGATTTATATTTTTTTCTAGGGGCTCTGTACCTGCTCGTTTCTCTCACCAACCCTCTTGGCGAAGCAATTGGAAACAGATTACATTATCGTATATGGTGATATATTTTTTACTTAATCGATTTATTAGGACAGAGGAACTTGGATCGGGGTGGATGGGAGAGGGGTGCTGTATCCTAGGTTCTGACGCATACGCAGTAGAGTCAGGTTATTTGTGTGAATGGCATGATTTCTTGTACTGGGTGTTATTATGCAAATTGCAACAAAACTACGCAATTCGGACCGTTCTATCTCAGTCTATCTTCCAGAAACAGTGATTATTAGATTTTTTCAAATTTCTTGACATTGCCCATGAAAATCTCATTTTTCTCAACTTTTATCAAACATATTGCCACTCTTTAGGACTTTTTGGAAATTACACAAAATTTTCTATCAGAATAAGTGTAGTTTGCCATATTCAAGCCCTCAAATTGTACTAATATATTTCTTAAACGCAGGCAGTTATTCAGCACCCTCGTTGGGTAGACCTATTGCCCAAATAGTTGGTTGAAACCCTAAAACATATAAACTCGGTTTTTTTTAAATTCACTCAACTCACGTCAACGGTTCAGCTAAGTGATGGAATTATTTTTGAATTAGTTTTTAATGCTATTTGTTTTGTTCTGCGCTTGATTTTAGAATACAGTAATTAGTTATGACTCATGAATCGCAGCGATGCCAGTCGGAACCGTCGGCCTTGAGTTCCAGGCATCACGCCTTATTTAGCTCCAATATACATATACTGTATATATATTAAAATTAATGCAAATTACACTGTTTAGTATTAATCAGCAAGTATTGTACGCGCATAGCTGAAACCCGAGGAATTTAAATAGCCATTAATTCGCTCCGTCGTTTAGACCACACCCGTATAACTCGGTGTTTGAACATAATACCCCACAAATTATTGCCGTCAGACAGGCAACAATTACCTTATAGTTTTTCCATTGTTCGATCCGGCAACCTCGCGCCAATCATTATTCGGATCAATTTTAATGAGTTACCAGTTAACGACAGCCCGGGGCGCGAATAAATAGCTCTCATGATCCGGATTATATCTCGACCCCATCTCATTCATTACGGGTATTAAGGAGGCCAGCCTCTGCAACTGGATATTCGGTTTCGGCCTCATCTTATTCTCTTGAATTGATTTATCGCGTGATAACGGAAAATAAATTAAAATCCGTCCGCCGAAACAATACGATATCATTAACCGCTATGCAATTTCAGACAATAATGTATATATAAACAGGTGAGCCGTAAAAACCGACTGTAATTTCTCAGCTGTTCTAATTGTTGGAGAGTTAATTGTTGCGCCAAATTATTGTTTAGTTATTGCCATTTTGAGGTTAGTTTAACACGAATCATCAGAGCGCATCATCGTGCTTTTGTCATAGTGTCATTAGCGAACTTCCATAGAAAAAATGAGCTATTGCAGAGGCCCTTATGGTCGGGAGTAGCAAATGAGCACCGATTATGGCTCCCAGAACACGTTTTGGGGTGTCATTAAAAATCATATATATATGATATATATGAGTGGGTTCGCACTCTAGCGGCCGCATTTTACGTCCGATTTGGTCCAAATTTGGTACACATGTTGGTTGTCTACGTTGCTCGGACGAGTTCGTTAGCCAAAAAAAATCCAACAATCGGAAGCACGTTTTTTGACCGAAAGTAACTATTTTTTTTAGGTTTTTCCTACGAGAATGAATTTTGTTTTTAGTTTTTCCTACAGATATAAATGTAGGATGTTATTCTGCACATTTTGTTTCTTTACGCGACCTTATAGCTCGCTTGGTTCCCCCAAAATCGATCAAAACGTAAAATACCGTAGTAGTACCCGGTTCAAAGCCATTTGGTGGATTCTACCGTGGGGTTGGCGTGCGAAGCACGCAATGCTTGGTGTGTTGAAGATACTCCCAATACGGGGGATGACGTGCGAAACACGCAATGCTTGGTGTTTTGAAGATACTTCCAATACGGGGGTTGGCGTGCAAAGCACGCAATGCTTTGTGTATTGATAATACTCCCAAAATGCGGAATGGTGTGCGAACCATTTTGCAGCTATTCAGCACCGTCGTGAATAGACCTATTTCCCAAATTGTTGGTTGAAACCCTAAAACATAGGATTATAAACTTAACTAGGGGAGACCCCTGCGTGCTCCGCACGCCAACCCCCCAATGGAATCTTCTAAAAACAAATGTTATGTTTTATTTATAATAAAGTTCTATGATTAATAATAACCTCAAAACTAAGATGATAAATGATGATAAATGTTCAAATCAAATTATTTCTTATATTTGATATCAGCAGTTATAATAATGGTTAAAAGAACCAGCAAGGCTCAGGTCTACACTTTAAAACCATAACCTAAAAGCTAGAAATAAAAAAATAATTGCTTTAAATTTTGAAATCAGCTGTTAATGGAAGTATTAGAGTAAACAGCTATATTATCTGTTATTTTATTCAATTGGTTTATATGATAGTAAGTGTGTTGGTTTATCATTCTAGGCCTAACCTAAGAATTTTTTCGACTAAATATACAAATATTGAAATAAAAAAAGGTTTTTTATCGAAATGAATTATAGCCTATGTTACTCAGGGAAAGTGTAGCTTTTTATTAGTAAAACTATTTTTTCAAACGGTTCAGTAGCGCCAGAAATTCCCTACATACAAACAAACAAACAAACTTTACCTCTTTATAATATTAGTATAGTATATTAGTATAAATGTATGAAAAGTTAATAACAGCCATACAACCTTCCAAAAATCACACTTATAAGGATTCTCTTTTATGTGTGTGTGTCAACGTGTATCTTTTATAGGTTAATAAGTAGCACATTTTACTTAAAAATATAATTTACATTAACTGTCATTTTATTTTACAGAACAGGTGTTTTATGTTTTTAATTTATTTAATACCAAATGTAAACAAAGCAGACGTTTTTAAATTCTCATGTATTTCTTATGGGGATTTTTCGTTTTTCGGGGACCTCAAAAACCCCTTAGTTTTTAATTTTAGAAAAAACTTATATTTTTCCCTCGTTCCTTGAATCGATACCTTTAATTTGATACCTCTCCCATCATCCTCCGATTTGCCAAATTCCCACAATTTTGAATCTAAAATTTCGCTTACAGAATTATATATAAGGATTTTGTAAATTTGCTCAATTCATGCCAGCGATTCAGCTGCGTGGTCGAATTATTTTTCAAAAGTAATGAATGTGTGATTTCTACGCAACGTTGGTTTCGTTCTTACTTCAACGTCGGTCGTCATGGTGGCAATCCCAGTTGAAAAACTATTCTAAAGCGGGTTGATAATTTCCGGAACACGGCTTCTGCACTCAAAATCAAAGCTACAGTTGGGACCACGTAATAAGGCGGGTGAGAATGTTTGCGCTGTTGCCAGATATGGGACGGGCAAAGCTAGGAACGGTCGAGAATCGCTTGGCCTGCGGCACGATCTGGCAACGCTAAGCAACTTGGGAAAAAATAAATATGTCTATTTACGACGGGGCTGAATAGCTGCAAAATGCTTCGGACGCCAGTCCGCATATTGGGAGTATCTTCAATACACAGAGCATTGCGTGCTTCGCACGCCAACCCCACGGTAGTATCCACCAAATGCTTTGAACCGGGTAAGTCTATGGTATTTTACGTTTTGATCGATTTTGGGGGAACCAAGCGAGCTATAAGGTCGCGTAAAAAAACGAAATGTGCAGAATAACATGCTACATTTATATTTGTAGAAAAACTCAAAAACAATTTCATTCTCGTAAGAATAATCTAAAAAAATAGATACTTCCGGTCAAAAAACGTGCTTCCGATTGTTGGATTTTTACGGCTAACGATCTCGTCCGAGCTACGTAGACAACCAACATGTGTACCAAATTTGAACCAAATCGGACTTAAAATGTGGCCGATAGAGTGCGAAATGTATATATATATATATATATTATTTTTAATGATACTCCAAAACGTGTTCTGGGGACCATGTTCGATGCTCATTTGCTACTCCCGACCTTGGGTCTTACCATAAGGGCCGCTGCAATAGCTCATTTTTCCGATGGAAATTCGCTAACAACGAAAAATGCCTACTGTATTACAATTCAAATCGAACATCTGTTGTTACACAGCTGTTTTGGAAGAAATACTTGGTTATTTTAAATAATAATGGTGGAATTACAACGCATGCCGCTATTTGACTTATTTGGGTTGGTCGTGTCTATTTCAATCTCTGTCTTACAGTAGCTGTGCATAGGTCAGCGCTCAATCGTCTTATCCGTGAAAATACAGAATATTCAATGATTGTTTTGCATTGGCTTCGTCATGGGTCGCTGCCAAGATTAGTGAGTGAAGCGAGTCACTTATAATTTTAGAAATAATCGGCGATACTTGCTGAGGCACTATTGGACGATTTTTTAGCCCTCAACTATTGGCGGATTACTTCTTTAATCACCTATCTACAGTAATATTATAAAGAAGTAAAATTTGTTTGTATGTAGGGGGTAATCTCTGGAACTACTGAACCGATTGAAAAAATAGTTTTACTAATAAAAAGCTACACTATCCCTGAGTAACATAGGCTGTAATTCATTTCGATAAAAACCTTTTTTTATTTCAATATTTGTAAATTTAGTCGGAAAAAATTCTTAGGTTAGGCCTAGAATGATAAACCAACACATGAATTTACATTAATTACCATAGCAACCAATTGAATAAAATAACATAATATAGCTGTTTGCTCCAATATTTCCATTAACAGCTGATTTCAAAGTTTGAAGCAATTATTTTTGTATTTCTAGCTTTTAGGTTATGGTTTTAAAGTGTAGACCTGAGCCTTGCTGGTTCTTTTCACCATTATTATAACTGCTGTTATAAAATATAAGAAATAATTTGATTTGAACATTTAACATTATTTACCATCTTAGTTTTGAGGTTATTATTAAGCCCACACCTTTATTATAAATAAAATATAACATATGTTTTTAGAAGGTCTGGGGGGTTGGCGTGCGGAGCACGCAGTGTTCTCCCCTAGTCTATACTAATATTATAAAGAGGTAAAGTTTGTTTGTTTGTTTGTTTGTTTGTTTGTATGTAGGGGGTAATCTCTGGCTCTACTGAACCGATTGAAAAAATAGTTTTACTAATAAAAAGCTACACTATCCCTGAGTAACATAAGCTATAATATATTTCGGTAAAAACCTTTTTTTATTTCAATATATTTGTAAATTTAGTCGGAAAAAAATCTTAGGTTAGGTTTAGAATGATAAATCAACACATGTATTTACATTTAATACCATAGCAACCAATTGAATAGAATAACAGATAACATAGCTGCTTTAATATTTCCACTAATAGCTGATTTCAAAATTTGAAGCAATTATTTTTGTATTTCCACCTTTTAGGTTAGGATTTTAAAGTGTAAACCTGAGCCTTGCTGGTTCTTTTAACCATTATTAACTGCTGTTATAAAATATAAGAAATAATTTGGTTTGAACATTTAACAATATTTACCATCTTAGTTTTGAAGTTATTATTAATACTACACCTTATTATAAATAAAACATAACATATGTTTTTAGAAGGTACCATTGGGGGTTGGCGTGCGGAGCACGCAGGGGTCTCCCCTAGTAATATTATAAAGAAGTAAAATTTGTTTGTATGTAGGGGGTAATCTCTGGAACTACTGAACCGATTGAAAAAATAGTTTTACTAATAAAAAGCTACACTATCCCTGAGTAACATGGGCTATATTTGATAAAAACATTTTTTAGTTCGATATTTTGTAAATTTAGTCGGAAAAACTCTTAAGTTAGGCCTAGACTGATGAACCCACACATGTATTTACATTTATTACCATAGCAACCAATTGAATAAAATAACAGATAAAACAGCTGTTTGCTCCAATATTTCCATTAACAGCTGATTTCAAACTTTGAAGCAATTATTTGTATTTCTAATTTTTAGGTTAGGTGTTTAAAGTGTAGACTGAGCCTTGCTGGTTCTTTTCACCGTTATTATAACTGCTGTTATAAAATATAAAAAAAATTGATTTGAACATTTAACTTTATTTACTAAATATTTTTAGTTCAATATTTGTAAATTTAGTCTGAAAAAATCTCATCTTAGCTGTTCTATCTGTTATTTCATCGACTTGGTTGCTATGGTAATGGATGTAAATATATTCAAGAATAATTCGACCACGCAGCTGAACCGCTGACGTGAGTTGAGCAAATTTCCAAAATTAAGTTTATACGTGTTACGGTTTCAAATAACAATTTGGGAAATTGTTCTACTCTCGACGGCCCTGAACAGCTGCCTGTGTGTACGAAGTATATTACGTAGTAGAATTTGTCTGCACCTAAGCCTCCTTCTAATCGTTCCAGCGGTGGATTTGAACCGGGTACTTTTGTGGTATTTTACGTTTCGATCGATTTTGGGGAAACCAAGCGATTTATAAGGTCATGTGAAAAAACAAAATGTGCAGAATAATATCTTTCATTAAAATTTTTAGATAAAACTCTAAAAGAGTTTCATTCTCGTACGAAAAATTTCAAAAAATAGTATAGCCACGATAGCCGTGGTTGTTAAGGCGTCAAAGCTTTATCAATCCTCATGGCAACCATCAATAGAAAAGTTCCGGGTTCAATTCCCATTGACCCCGAATAATTAAAAAAAAAAATAGTATTCTAACTTCAGGTCAAAAAAAGTACTTCCTGTTGTTGGATTTTTTTACTTTCTCCCCCTATACCATGGTATATGGAGAAAGTACTTATTGTATTCGTCAAAATTTTCGAGTTTGAGTTTTTGGTGGAAATATCCGTTTTGGGTCCCCCTGAACATAAAAAAGGTGGTTTTCGGAGTGATGTCTCTGTTTGTGTGTCTGTGGGTGTGTGTGTGTGTGTGTGTGTGTGTGTGTGTGTGTGTGTGTGTGTGGATGTTATCAGACCTAGAGCCTAAACCAGTCGTCCGATTTTGATGAAATTTGGTATGGAGGTACTAATCCACGGTATCTCCAGGCTTTTTTTCATTTTTGTGAATTTTTGAATTTTAACGGTAATTTTCCCATAAAAACGGACCCATTATTATTGACCTAAAGTACTATAAACCATAAAATTTTAATCGAAATCTTTCGAGCCGTTTTTGAGGAAAGTTGGTTTTTCCGTTATTTGATGGGAAAATTACTCTTAAAAAAAATTGATATTTTGAATTATTATTCTACTGATGAAAAGGTAGAGTAAATATTTTTTTTATTAAGTTCCTATAATGAGGGAGAAAGTATGTGTCAGTTTCCTGATACCGTTTATTACTACCTAAACAGTGAAACAGTATTGAGTGAGATTTTACAATCTGGCTTTTAAGCAATTGTCACATGGTGGTATTATAAATTATTTGTTTTATTGTAAACAATTACCATAGCGTTAATAATGTTACACAGATGCTTCGATACTATTTTCAAAATATAGACGACCACAACATGGTCGCAGTCCAGATAATGTATGCACAATGAGAGTATCAGATACAACTCTAGGCCTAAAGTAATATTGAATTTCACACTCGGCCTTGGGGACGAGTCGTGGCCGGTAACTTGGAATCAGCCTTCAAACTTTCAAGAACCAGTTTTATTAGCGAATTTCCATAGGAAAAATGAGCTATTGCAGTGGCCCTTATGGTGAGACCCAAGGTCGGGAGTAGTAAATGAGCACCGATCATGGTCCCCAGAACACGTTTTGGGGTGTCATTAAAATTCATATATATATATGTATATATATATGTATATATATATATACATATATATATGTATATATGTGTTCGCACTCTAGCGGTTGCATTTTAAGTCCGATTTGGTCCAAATTTGGTACACGTGTTGGTTGTGTAAGTGGCTCGGACGAGTTCGTTAGCCAAAAAAATCCAACAACCGGAAGTAAGTTTTTTGACCGGAAGTAACTATTTTTTGAGATTTTTACTAAGAGAATGAATTTTTTTTAGAGTTTTTTCTAAAAATATAAATGTAAGATGTTATTCTGCACATTTTGTTTTTTTACGCGACCTTATAGCTCGCTTGGTTCCCCCAAAATCGATCAAAACGTGAAATACCATAGAAGTACCCGGTTCAAAGCCATGTGGTGGATTCTACCGTGGGGCTGGCGTGCGAAGCACGCAATGCTTTGTGTGTTGAAAATACCCCTAATACGAGGTTTGGCGTGCGAAGCACGCAATGC
>JAGFPH010015251.1:0-21634 GCA_018207615.1 Philaenus spumarius | reverse complement strand
TATGCAGTTCATCAGAGCTATAACCTTTCCAACAATCAAATATTATTTCGATACCTGGTTTAATGTTCTTTGCTATTTCTCCCAAAAGGGTATCAGCACTCCCGTTTGGGATTTTAACTATAAAACGCTCTCCAGTCTCGCGGCACAATCCACCAAACAGTGTAGTAAAACTCGACCAGCACTACTTTTTCGTTTTATTAACAAACTTTCGTCGATCTCGATGATTTCGCCAACCCCTTCTATATTTTACCACGGTTTTTATTTTCAACTCAAAACTCACAAACCTCACGCATTCCAATCAATTGCGGTAGACTTGTTCATACCTAATTGTTTCTCACATTATTTCACTGAGGTAATTTCTTTCTTCTGACCAACAATACAAAAATTGAACAATTGTAGCGAGTGATAATTTACTGTTCTGGAACCAAGTCCCAGCACGGAGATTATTTTGTTTACTACACGATTCGAGATTACATTTCCAAAATGGGTGTCGTCCAAAATACAGACTAATTTCATGTCCGTTTTACATTGTTTATTAGTTGGCAATCGACTTTATCTTGTAAAAAACGCACAGTCTCTTCCTCGGTTTTATCTAGATCCCAAATCAAAACACTATCCGGAAATATGATTGAAATATTTATTATAACCTGACCTTATTAAACCGCCTACGACCGATCTAAATTAGGTGGTGCCTACAACAGACCAGTACCTAAGTAATTAGTACTGTAATTCATAAAATAATAAAAAAATCAAGAACTTTTCATATCTACTATAAAAAAAACTGATAGTTTCAACATATATCCTCCTCTGTAGTACAATCTTGTAGTTTTCTCAACTTACTATAAAATATTTTATGAGTTTTTTTATGTGGGGTCTCTTTTAGTATTTCCAAATTCAGAAGTTATCAGTATTTTTTCTATTGGTAAGTTATATAATTCGTTTACTAAAAATTCTTTACTATGGTTCAACAGAATATTAATACAGTAGAGTACCTCTGTTCCTAACTAATTGGGACTGAACTCTGTTCGGTTAAGCGGGAATTCGGAATAGGCGGATTTTATGAATAATATCAACGTATTGACAACGTTAAGGCATACGTTCTTGATGCAGCGAATGCTCTTGACCTTGCCTTACACTACGTCGATCTACAAGCTTCATTACCACCAAATGATGTTATGTTTATGCGGCGATGGCAGAACATTGCATCCTCAAGTCGATTCAGTGCTCTTTATCAGAAAAAAATCACTGACTTTACTTCTTAGTGTAGGTATCCGTTTTTTTCCTTCCGTTGCGTTACGATTCCGTTTTCTTCTAAAAATGGAAGGGAAGGGATAGGTTGTTCGAACTGTCCGTTTTGTCTCCATCATCTTGAAAAAAGGTCGAGACAAAAATAAAATTCCTTCGAGATAACAAAAAAGGATGAATGCAACCGGCAGGTGGCAACAACACTACTGGTGCCTAGCTGTTGTACCTAATCCTTCCTTCTTTCTGAAGGACTCGATATCCTTTTTACTGGAAACTTGTTGCTGCAGCTTCCTTCTCGTAAAATGGATGGAAAACGCGAAGGAAACAAAACCGGACAATTCCAACAGGCCCATTGGGATTAATGTGTTGTCAATTTCCGTTAACCAAAACGCAACTCAAATAAAGGGAAAAAACGAATGGTGTAAACCTACACTTAAGTGTGTAGTTATTTTTTGTGTTTAACAGTGATTAAAAATGATTCTACAGAATTGTATAAATGGAGTCGACACACTGTAAGTAACCAGCTTTCATTCCAATTTGGTTTTAACCAGTTTCCATCAAGCTTAGGCTCTAAGTATGTTCGGAATAGTGGGGCTCTACTGTACTTGAAAATGAGCAGTTTTGTATCCCTCTTGTACAGTTACTGAAGTGGTAATTAGGGGGTATTGTTAGCTAAGCGAAAAAATGTTCACTGTGGGTTTGGAGCATATCACCAGCCTATATGCATTATTAAAATTTGTTTAATCTGGAAGAGCTATGAATAGCATTTTTTAAGTTTATGAAAAAAGGGTACTGAAGTTTCAGTACGAAATTAAATAAAGATTTAAATTGTAAGACTTCATATACCTATATATATATGACTTTCCAATACGTTTTGATTCATTAGGGTCTCATAAAAAAGTAAATAACTTTTTTTGTAAAAAATATATGTTTTATAACTTTTTCATTCATGTTTTAGGTTATGATGGGAGGCTATGTATTTTTAATCTTCGCTGTACTCCAAGCTGTGTTCTCCGTGTTTATCTACAAGAAAGTTCCTGAAACTAAAAACAAAACCATTGAAGAAATTTCATCCATGTTCAGACAAATATCATATCAGTGAGAACACAACATTTAGTAATTGTGATAGTTTAAATACAGTGCTCCAAACGTGGACCAAAAATAACTGTTATAAAACATTTGTTATTATTATTTCCGCTAAGATGCTTGAAACATTTTTCTTCTTGCTTATCCGCCTTTCTTAGCTTTGTCTTTTCTTCGCCTGACGCGTTTCGAGTAGACCCCATCATCAGAAGCTTTGTTTGCAAAGAAAAGACAAAGCTAAGAAAGGCGGATAAACAAGAAGAAAAAACATTTGTTTTTAATTGGAGATAAAAATGAATTGTGTTGATCTCAGTCAATCAATTGATACACGAGAGCACAACATTCCGGGCCGGAGGAAAAGAAATAAAGTTACAGCTGAGCATTTATTTTTGGTCCAGATACAAGACAATGTTTTTTTTTTAATTCACGAAACTCTTGAGAAAAAATAGACTATAAATATTGTTGAGTCTTAGATAAAGCATTTCACAAGCTTTGAATACGTAAAAGCCTTTTAGATTCAAGGCTATTCATTGTGCATATTTTAGTTTTTAAAATAATAATGAGTATTTTCTAAAAAGTGTTGTGGTTACAAAGGTTTTAGTAAAACAAATGTATTAGAGTGTATTTTTTTTTAATGTTATAGATCTAACTGTTATAGTAATTTAAATGTCTGACTTTAATTTTGTCCATAGGGCTACAATAAAATATTTTGCTACAATTTTGAGTTTTGGGCAATTTCTACTAGGGAAGGGTTGAGCGCTTTGTTTGTTGTGTCTAACAGTATATCATCAGTATAACTGCAATAAAAAAATATAGACTTCTATTCTTCTTTGTACACCCTACGTTTGTGTCACTGTTGAGAAAGGGTCATATAAAAGAGATAAAGACATTTTTCTTATTGAACAGAACTTGCAAAAATTAGTTGTTTTATTTATAAATGTATTCATGGTGTCACAAAAAACTATATACATTAAAATAAATGGAAATATTCAGTAACGTTTTTCAAATTCGGGTTAGTTTACTCACAGCCGTTTTTTTTACGAATTATTAAACGTAGAAATAGCATTAACAGTAACTGTGTCCATCTGTAATAGGCCTAATGTATTTTCAGTGATTTTGTCTTTATTGGATTGGAAACTGTTAGCAAATGAAGTAGCTACAACTACTTAGAATTTTACCATTGTTATTAACCCTTTGGCTCCCGACATCTGATTTTTCGGACGTTCAGAAAAAAAATCATGTAAAATACAAGTCATTAGTAAATCTATGCTTATTATGATATATATCAATGGAATCGGAAAGAACTGTTCTATTTACCTCTATGATCTTTACTTAAGTTATAAATTACCTCTATGTTCACTACAACGAAGATAATTGTGATAGACGTCATTGTGGCTGTGCTTTTGTCATCTGTCAGATGTAAATAACTTTACTTGTGTGCTGTCTTCGATTATGGACCACATGTTGTGGTACGTGACTGTTTTCGGAATTTTTAGTTATTTTTATTGTGAATTGTGATAATGAAGCGAGTACATTCACCGGTTATTGATGTGTATATTCTTATGACTATATACGTACAACTAACCGCAGAACTAGTTATGTAGTAGCATAATTATATTTACAAAAAAAACTTAATAACTCAGACACTTTTCAATATAATGTAATGAAATTTGAGGTTTTTGTTCATTTTTAAGTGTAAAATTATGTTATGTTGACAAAATTGATCAAGATATTTTTTTCTTGTGCCATTTTCAAGAATAAAGTAAAAACATTAAAATTCTTTATTTTTCTAAGTACAGTAACAATTTTAAACATTTCACATCTAACATGAATTTACACTTATTTTAAAAATGAACTACCTTATAGAGTGTTTCATTACCTACAAACAAAATTTAAAAAAATCATAAAAATTTATCAGAAATTAAATTTAATACATATTTTTTTGCGAAACACTGAATTGAGCCTGGGATTTTATGCACATACATAACAGATAATGGTTGGGCTTTTTGAAACATATGAAAAATTGGATGTCAGGAGCTAAAAGGTTAATTAACGATAATAGAAATCAATATACTGATTCGAAAAAACTACTGAACATTTTTAATTTATTTTAATGTATAGAATTTGATACTGTATAGCGCTCTAAGGTATTTTGTAATATTCAAGGTCCAAGTTTATTTGAGCCTTTCAAAAATCTGAACATCAAGTCCAATTTACACAAAAACGATTGGGTTTGTCAAACTACGCAAGAACTAAACAAGTTTTAAAATTACGTATATAATCTGAAAACGTACTAAATCGGCTTTTCTGTTGGAAATTTTAAAGATGGCCGCCAAATTGAAAAATGGTTGATGTTATTACAGTTTGAAAACAACCAAGTTATGCAAATAAACAAGCTTTTAACCCTACAACTTTTTTTTGTCCTAATTTTTTGCAATGCCAAGCCATTTCGGTGTGTGTTGCAAGCATTTTTTTTTTAATTCGTCAAATATAGTAATTATACTCCAATCTAAAAGTGTTCCGTAGCTTTTTTGTAGAGAAAGGTTCAAAGAATTCATATGTGCCAAAGAATTCAAAAATTGATGGATGTAAAATTTACAAAGTTATTAGCCCAAGAAACAAAAAATGTTCAGAAACGAAAGGAAAAAGTTTTCAAAATATAAAAAAGTTTTGTAATTTAGTTCTAAATAGAAGTATATACAAATGTAATACAATTTCAAATTTATTTTTTTTAAAACATAAGATTTTATGTTCCTACTACAAGACTGCTAACAAAACTAGGCCTACTTTGACTAGTAATTTAGGAATATATAGGTAATGTAATATAATTCAGGAATAGCATATTATGCTTTGCCCAAAAATGAATTAATATTATTATAACAAAGTGTAGAGAATAAATCATAGAACTGAACTGTACCGGGTGTAGGTACTTGAAAATTATTATTTTATAAACTTATTTCACATTGTTTTCTTTGTTCCACAAAATTAGAATAAATGGTAAAAAGTTCTCGCGTATCAAGCCTATGCATATCCTTTGAGTCTAGACCATGAGAACAACGCTAGCTCAAACATGGGAATCGCGAGTATTGAATTCAACAAATGTCTATTTTCCAGGACTGTACGAATAAAATCTTAACAGTAAATGTGGTTTGCTTTACACTAAATGAAAAAGGTTCAAGTTTTCTCTACAAATCAATATGAACATGTATCTATACAAATATATTGAATTATAATAGATATAGCCTATCAATTGCAAAATGTGCTTTCTCATTGGTTGACAACTGTCCAATTGCAAAGGTTTACAGAAAACTGTATGTTTTCGGAACTATAAGAGCGATGACTGATTGGAAGGCAGTTTTAGAAAGTTCAAATCTTGACAAATTTTCAAAACAATTCCGTCGAACGATATTGAGCCTTAGAGAAGTGAAGTATTTGTGTTATTTCTTTATGCTTTCTCACGCCGCATCAATTGATTTAGAAAACTGCAATTGTAAAACAATGATTACATATGTAAATATACGTTTTAGAACAAATTTGTAACGACAAAAAATAAAGTTTAAATCATTTCCTTTAAAATGGTTTTTGTTTTATTGCGATTAGATGATTTTTAGTGGGTGAAATATTCAATACAAGTTGAGTTGTCACAGACTACTCAATTTGAGCAGTCTAACGCTGAGACCATTCAACTTGAGTGGTCTAACAGTTGTAGGGTTAAAATGAGAGGTCAAATATTTGTGTATTCCGTTATTTTTGACACTGTATATTCCTATGTATAAAATGGAAATGTTTAGTCTGTTTTAAATAAATTTATTTTTTTGGAAATATTATTCACTCTTATTAATAGTTATACCTATAGTAAAATTAAATAAATATTATTATATAAAACTTGTCAATTCCTGACAGCTGATCGTTACTCTCGGAGCCGGTTTCACTATTATCTTCACTTTCACTGCTATCCGTATTTTTCAGCTATCCACAACAAAGTCAATTATGATTATGATTGCTCCATGTAATTTTCTACTGTTGTTTTAAGTAGTCTTCTTCAATTTTTTACACCTGTTGACACTTTTCCTCCAAGATTCAGGTGATACTCTTCAAATATTTTTGTTGTTATTGATATTACATTGTCAAATTTAAAGGTAGTATTGTCAGCAGCAACCCAGTTCTTGACACTTGTTAACCTGCACATTGTCGTAGGGTGCATTATCGATAACTAGAACTCTTTTCTCAGGCATGTTTTGAAGGGATGTTTGAAGCGACTGCTAAGGGTGGAAATATAGGTACAAGTGTCAGGGTTTAAAACGACGGATTACTAAGGTTCAGGGATTATATAATAACAGAAATAAAACAATTCATATACCTTACAATTCTTATATTTTATATTCAAGTGGTTCAGTGGTAGAATGCACTATTCTCTTTACAATTGAAAAAACAAACTGCAATACCTACACAATTTTATAATGCTAATCAACTTGACAATGTTACCCCAAGACGAAACACGTAGAATAGTTTTGTTTATGTAATATTATTTCCGACTCGAACAAGCCTCTACTTTAATTACACCAAAACACAAATACTTTAAAGATGAATATTGGACAATCTATCTGCCTACCTTCTTCACCAATGCTTCCTCAGTACGTTCCGTCTGGAATTCAACAGAGTCTCCGCCGTCGCACAGAATACCGACCCTGTTCCAACAGAGCCTCCGTCTGTCTCCAAAACACTGGTCCTGGATCTAGGTCAGTATGACCCTTATATAGTTTGCCAGATTGTCCAAGTGTGCCTTGCTCGAGTCAGCTATTTCACAACATTTGGCAGTATTACCCCAATGTTACTCTACTTTCTGTGTCTTTGTCTTGGGCTAGTGAATTCTAAACTATTCTTTATTTAAATATTTGTCTATATTTAGTTCTTAATCCTACCCTACTAATCCTAACAGCACACCTTCTGGAAAAAATGATGTCCCTGACATTTGCTACAGCTGGGGAAAATCCCTGGGAGGTGACCTCATCACTACTACTCTGTTCAGTATAACATGTACCTTCAAACACTCTTTTTTTTCTAAGTAAACAATTAAACAGTAACAACAATGAATTATATCCTAATATTTACAATAACGATACAACAATCTTATTCTAATATTTAATTTTCAATGTCTGCTGTTGATGATGTGCCTACTAATCTTAACACCATTTCTAATAATTCTGAAAGTTCATTTGGTCATGATAGTTCCCTGTAGACTTTGTTCATTTCCACATTGTCAAACAGTTTTCTATAAGAACCCCTCTTCTCCTGCATGAACGATTGATTATTAACCTGCCGTCCTTTGATAACGGAGTGCACAAACCTTTTCTCTAGCTCCTTTTTAAAGACCACGATTTAGTGTTTTCTTTTATTTAAATAGTCTCACTCTAGTTTTTTTCCCCACCTTTAACCTAAGTCTTTGACTATTTTCCTTACACTTGTTTTACCACCTTTAACCTGCTGAGGAGTAGCTGAAAGTGATCCCAAAAGAGTACCGACGGTTACAGGCGTTTGATCCCAAAAGAGTAATGACGGTTTTAACCATCCCCAGCAGGCTTGTTCTAATAACCGATATTACGGCTGTTTACGTTCTCTAATGGTGTTCTTACGTACTATTTCGACTGTGGAACGTTCAAAGTAATAAACCTCATTAGACAAATATTGGAAGCACATGCTGCGTTGAGAGAAGAGGCCGCAGTTGATCTGTGTCCGGTGGGTGGAGCCCAGCACCGCTACGCTTGTCAGGCCGCCATTTCCCGCGACATCTACCAGCAAGAGAAAATGGCCGAAGAAAACTAAAAAGAAAATAAACTGATTGTGAGTGCACTAAATGTGAAGTAGCACTTTGCGCTGTTGCCACTCCGGTTTTAATGAATTTAATAAAAATGATGATCTAGCTCAGATGTGGCGGCAAAAGTTTCTAATTTGTCTCGGCCCTGATAAGGGCCGAAAATGTGGCCTGAAGGGCGCGAGGTGAAGCCTCGAAATGTGGTCTGAAGGTCGGTGAGGTGAAGCCTCGCTATTCGGTCCTGAAAAGGGCCGAATATGTTGGAAGACGTGAGCCTGAAGGGCGCTTGATTGCAGGTGAAGCCTGTGAACGCTAGGCTGTCGTAGTTCGTTGCGATGAATTTTGTTCTCCGATGAACGCAGTAGCCCTGAGTAGTGCACGCACTACCCGGTCACCAAGACGACTGCAATGCCTTGGATCATCGAGACTACTACGTCTTGAAGCGGCCCTGAGAAGGACCGTGTAATGCTTGAAGAGCGTAGAGTTGTATCGGGTGACACGTAGCCGGAGCTGCGGCGGAGGTTCTAGCTGGACTAGCCTCTTTTTTGTGAACGGTCTTCTTAATGTTGCTGTTTTGCGCTGTGAAGTTAGCGTAGTCGAAAGAACAAGACTTATTTTTAATTTAGAATTGAATTTTATATTTTGGTCTGTTTATCCTGGCAATCGGCAATATTTCCTCACTAACTCGGCGACTCTCACTTAGCTTCACTTCTCTCAGCGGTTTGTCGGCATGGCACTATTCCGGTCAACTTGTTGTTCCAAGGTCTGTAGCTCGGTTGTCAACCTGGTGTTTGCTTGCGGAGTGAGGTACACTCGATGTTCGCCTGCGGAGTCCAGGTAGGATCCGTTCCAGTTGAGTTGACGAGTTCAGTCCCCTTGGCAGCGTCCATGTAGGAGCTGTTGTTCGCTTGGTGAAGTTTGCTTGTGTGTTCGTTGGTCTGGTGGTAGACGAAGACAATATTTTGGCTTATTTCCCCTGTATATATACAGTTCTCCAGCGAAAAGTAACATGTAGGTGCGAAATCTAACACTTAGGGGAACATAGTCGGCGAATTACCGTGCAGGAAATTTGCCGAGTTCCGAACCAGTGTGAAGATGATGATTGTTGGCGCGTTCTTAAGTTAGCAGTTGCTAGCTCTTAAGTTTGCGTTGGGACTTAGAATATTTTAGTCAGAAGTTACGCGGAAGATGGTAACTTTGTCGGACGTAGTGCGATGAATGCCGAGAAAGTTTGAAGTCGTTGTTTCGGCCGTTTGTGCGATGATATATTTAGTTTTTGTTAGGCAAACGTTTCTCGTTTTCCACTAAATATATAACGTGACCGGGGAACTGAATTTACTGGGGATTATTGAGTTATTACGACAGATGTTCCGCGGGAGATTACCGAACAACTTTCCCGTAAGACGAGGTCTCGTCGGCGGGGAGAAGTTATACGGTAGAAGTGAAGGAGCCGTTCGCAGTGATGTCGCAGTGTCCTTGGCGGGAGAATGTGTCTACGTTTCCCAGGCGACTGCAGTGCGTGGTCGGAACGGTCCTTGAGAAAGTTGTGGGGAAATAATGGTAGTGACTTTCTCGGAAGAAGAGGTCTCAACTCCTGAGGAAAGTAAACGTAGATTATGGATGATTGCCGGCCAATATCGTCGTGTTCTTGGCGGCGAAACGTGCCTACGTTTGCCAGACAGATGTTATACCGGCTGGGGACGTATTAGAGTGAAGCTCTGAGGAATTTTAGGCGAGTTTTCCCGTAAAAGGTATTTACGGGAAAATCGCATGACGCTGACTGATGTTGGCCCTTTCGAGGGCCAAAAAGTTAAGTGAAGATTATTGTTGGTGGTTTCGCATAGAGAGTTGGCCCTTTTGAGGGCCAAGAAGTTTCTCGGTGATTACATTTATATTTTTTTTCCGCTGGACTGTATATACGATGCCGGGGAATCTCACAAAGAATTTTATTTTCGAAAATAAGAGTAGCTCCGCTACGACAGCGCGTATCCGTGTTTTGAAAATTATCACACTATAAAAAAGTTTAAAAAAAAACAATCTTCAGTTTTTACGCCTAGAAGATCGTGTAGATAAAATAACTCATTATTTTGGTATTTTATAACGTTTCAATACATTGTGAAAACATAAAACTAAAAAGTGTTCTATACTCCCTGGTGTCCATTAATGATAATTTTGCTTGCTCTTATAGACCCTACTAAGGTTGGCGGTTACTACTTCTCAACAGGTTAACAGGTTCACTGCTAAAAATAAGCCCATTATGTATCCTACATGCTAAAAACTTTTTTTGTTTAAACCTTACCTTGAGATCTTTTTTGTTGAATTTAGCATCTTCAAAACCACTTTTTTTCATTTTTAATTTCGGGGGTACCGGTACTCCCTGAGCACGCTCCACCCGACCCACACTTACAAAACGTAATGTATGTCTACACTTTTCTTTAATATCACATAAAAAATATTATAAATCATTAAGAATGTATATTTACCCAAATTTACAACCCTACCATCCAACCATAATCATCATTTATTGACGTCTGTGGTAATTGTCAAAACAACCGACTACACAAAGTCCCGGATGTTCTGGACATACACTCTTTTTGTACATCGACATTTCTTTTGTGAAGTTCGATTTGAATTTGGTTTTAATTTTGTTATTTTAGTAATTGTATGGCCAGCAGATCGAAACAAAGGACTAATAAATATAAGGATGCGCGAACTTAAAAATATGCCCAGAAAAAAAGCTGTAAAAATCAGGCGGAATGCGCGAACTTAACTTGCTCCTTGCAATGTCAAGGACACGCTAAACAGAAAAGCATCGACAATACGATGAGGGTACTGGTACTCCTTGCACATACGTATAGACACCGCTGGGTGTA
The DNA here is from genome assembly GCA_018207615.1 of Philaenus spumarius. Taxonomy (NCBI): domain Eukaryota; kingdom Metazoa; phylum Arthropoda; class Insecta; order Hemiptera; family Aphrophoridae; genus Philaenus; species Philaenus spumarius. Next base: position 10,621 of record JAGFPH010015251.1, on the reverse strand, counting down.
CCAGTACCCTCCGCCGCAGTGAACGTGTTAAAGCCTAAATCTTTCACTAATTTCGTGTGCAACTTTGGAATTGTAGGAGTGCTTTTTCCACCAAGATAAAAATTATTCATAGTTCTTCTAATCACCCTTCTATAAAATCATCAATTCCCATTAAAGGCTTATGAGCTTTCTAAATTTATAGGAGTTTCGAACAAATGTTGACCATTCATTCTTTTTGCCTCACGATTTATATTTATTAATGTATTCTGTGATACCCCCGTTGCTGCAGACACTCCCAGGCCACTACTGTCTGAATTCCGAGCTTTGATTAGTCATGCGTGTGCTTAACATAATTTTTAGCGTGATTAACGCATTGCACATTAATAATAATACTTTCAATTTTTAAATACCCTTTATAATTTAACGATTTGGTTATGTTTAACATTAATATCAAAGCATTAATTTTTCCTTTACATGCAGTAATTTTTCAAACAGTTGTTTTTACTTTCTCCTATTACACTATGTGGAGACAGTTGTAATTTATCCGTTTTGACGCAAGTCCACTGAGTAAAACACTGCTAAATGCCCTTTTTATAACGAAATGCCAAGTTTAAAAAAATAACAGTATACGGCATGCAATCCTAACTCACTAGATCTATCATCAATGTTGTTAAGTCGCCAACAATTTAACAGACAGAACCGATAAACAATATACATGTATGAAGCTCCTCCGTGTTGTGCCTGTGATGACTGCTTCAGTCGAGAGATCGTTTAGCGCACTTCGTCAGCTCAAAACAGTGGCGTAGCGAGGTATCGTTCGCCCTGGAGCATAAACAATCCAGGCGCCCCCACCCCCCAATTGAACCGCCAGACAGGTGACTCATGCCACCTTTAACCTCCAATCTACACCTCAGGCCGCAGCCAGGAAAAAATGACCAAACTGTAGGCCTACCCCCCCCCCCACGATATTCAAAATTCATATTATCATAATTTTAAAGTTCTTTTAGTTTTAGTTATGGAGGTTGGAACAAAGTTAGTGTTAAAAACTTCGGGAAATGGTTCTATGGGTCAAAATAAATAGAAAATCAAGAATAATATTTTTTCGAAAAACGATTCATTTTCCAAATATCCGCCATTTTGTTTCTTTTACTAAATAATTAATATCTAGAGAACGGTTTAACTGATTGAGTACAAACTTGGAATGAAGTTTAACATAACAATGATCTATCTTAAGAAAAATAAGCAATTATATCCAATGATTCATTATAAAATGGCGGCTGTTTGAAAATGTCAGACCTAAATTACTAAAAAAACCGTACATTTTAACAAAAATGTCAAGAAACTTTTTGATAAATGATAATTTATCAAAATTGATGTTTTTCTCACATAATACTTTAATTTTAATTTTATAAATGTCTAATATCGAAGAAACAAAATAAAAAGTTTACATTTACAACTCTTTCAAATTCAAAATAATTTTTCCTTTACTTTTCAGATGCAAATGTGGTTATCACATTACTAAAATCAACACTCATCCCTCTGTTAGCTTGTAGATATTGTTGAAAAACAACTTTACGTTTTTGCGACATTGTGTTGCGAAGATAATTTTTAGCTTAGAAAAAGACCTTTCTGCACTTGCAGAAGTCACTGGCAATGTTAGGATGATTATACCTGCATTTACAATATCGGGAAAACTGGTGGTCCTACTTACATAAGTTTTTACCCCCACCATAAATAACATGTTTTTGTTACTAATCAGCACTCATTGCAGTGATAAATAAGCTATGCGCAGGACTCCACCCGCAAGTGTGTAGCCTCCACCCGAGTTAATTACGCTGTACTGAAAGCCTCACAGCCAGGCCCGTGCGTAAACGTTAAGTGCAGTTAGTTGGTCCTACTGACTGTTTTTTTTTTGACAACAGCCAGTCATAAGTAAGCACCTACGACTCATTCTAAAAATCTTGCGCTTGACTCCTAATGATAAATTTAGACGACACGTTGCACCATAATGTACTATTTCAACAATTTTCCGCCCCCTCGAGGCCAAGCGCCCAGGAGCGGCTGCTCCACTCGCTCCATGATCGCCATGCCACTGGCTCAAAACATACCTGTGATCGTCAATGGGGCAGAAGAGACTAAACAATATTGCTGTTCTTAATGCACATCAAGCTGTATTGGACGACTTGGATATGAGGCCGATCATGAACGACTTTATTAGAGGTAATCCAGGACAACATTTGCATTGTTTCAAGATTGAGCAAATTATGACAAATATATTGAAACCCAATTTGTAAATCTATGAATCATAGACTATAATGCATAGTCCAATCTTTTAGTGTTTTGTCTTATTTTCAAGTGCGTAATTTGTAAAATTTTTTGATCGTTTTTTATTCTTAGATGTTGTACATTCTATATGTCCGTAGAAATAAATTAGTTTCCAGAGTGGGAGCTCCACATAACATATGTTTTATGTAAACAAAGTTGGCACCTCTTCCAACATCTGTTTGATTTGTTAAAATACTAAATGGTGGCTACATGGCAAACTAAACATTTTGGGAAATGTGTTTATATGAACTTTATGCTGGTTTTGGAAAACGCTGTCTATATTTATATATTGTAACCGTTTATCTATTTATATTTCCAACTTTGCCCCATAATGTAACTTTAGAAACTTTGACAAAACAAAAAAAAACGTGTAAAATTAAAAAGATTACAATAAGATCTCGGCAAGCCTTCAATTGTCAAAATGAGGATTTACACGGAAAGTGAATTTATTAGCAATTCATTTTTTGATTACGGTTTCATCGGAATACTAATTTCATTCCAAAATGGTGTTAACTAATTTGAGTTTAAGGCTGTAATTGAAACTGTTTGTTATATGAATGCAGAAATTTAATTCAGAGAAAGGAATTAGAAAACAGTAAAGGAAGCGAATATTATTGGTTGTTTTGACATATCATCGGAGCATCTCTAAGAAAGCTAAAGAAATGGACTATAGATCGAAATCTGCTGCCAGTTTAGTTTAGGTAGTTGTAATGTTTAGTTTATGTTTAGAGTGTAATATGTTTGAAACCAAAAAGTTAAGGAACAACATAAATACAGTGGACCTTGATAATCCAATGTAATTGGAACAGTAGGTGGTTTGGATTAAACATAGTATATATGTGGATAATAACACAAATATACAAATTAATATTCAAATGGTGTTTAGAAACTACATAAATTCTAACAATGGAAGTGTCTTGATTTCATGAAATCACTGATACGTTGAATGCAGACACGTTATAAAATTTTAATTGTATAACATATGGCATGTTGAAATAAAGAAGGCATTGAGGATAGGAATTTAACATTAGACCTATTTACAATTAGCAGATAGAACCGAACATACCGCCCCCTAAAACTGTATCAAGTTTTCTTTCAATATAAAAAACTTAATTTTGAAAAAAGCTAATTAAATGGTTTTTCATAAATGCAGGTACATTGTGAGATGTGTAACAAACATTTAGGAATTAATTTGTTTGTGAATGAAAGATTGTTTATCTAAAGAATTGAACTTAAACTAGAGACCTCAAAGCATAAACAAATAGATTTAAGGAGATCTTAAATAAGAGTAAATACTTAGTACAGGTAAAAGTAGTGGAGGACAACAGCTATAAAAGGAGCAGACAGCTACAATGGTCAATCTTTTCCAGGATGCCATCCTACAAGGTACCATCCTATCCTTGGCTCTCTCTCAGAAATCCGTCAAACCCCTTCAGATACGTTAGTGTGTTAAACTCCCTCATCCCTCAGGTTGGATAGTGTGTTGAGCTCGCTCTAAGAACTTCACTGTCCCTCTCAAGTATGGGAGCATGGTAAGCTCCTTCTGACACCTCCCTCAATCTCCTTCAGGTATGGGAGCATGTTGAGAATGCCCTCATTCTCCTCATTTACCTGAAGACTTATAAGGTATTAAATAAAGCAAATATCTGTTATTTTTGTAACTAGAATGCGCTGTTAAATCAAATATTGAATCTAAATACAGTAATAGAGTTTAAATGTTTCAGACCAGTTCTGTCACGTGCTGCACTCTTTATCCTTTTAGTTGAACTTAATATTGCCTATTGACAGAAGTTGACATTTTAGATTTATAAATTAGTTTATTTTACATTGTATTTTCTAAAATACCTAAATAACGTTTAAGTGTCTGTCTGTATGTATACAAATCTAGAGCGAAAACTATTCGATTGATTTCAAACAAATTTGCAACAGACATGTCATATAGGCCTGTATGGATGCACGAAAAAACGGTTTTGAAAAACTTTGAAAAACAACTCCATCTTTGGCAAAAAAACTCTAAAAAAATCAGTTATTATTTTTTTATAAAAAAACGGCTCTAACGATTTTGATAAAATTTGGCTTATTTGTAGCCTTTAATGTACCCTACCATATACAAAAAACCGCATCTTTCTAAAAATTTTCATTTAGCTAATAATAATAACAATAATAACTGATTTTTGGGGGTTTTTTGGCCATAAAGGGGGATTTTTTCAAACCCTTTTTACGTGCATCTATACAGGCCTAATTGACCTGTTTGGTGCAAATTTGTTCGAAATCGATCGAATAGTTTTCTCTCTAGATAATAATAATATTTATTAGTTGATCTCCTCCTTTAATAAATCACCTCTCCTACCCCACCTACAAAATTATGAAGTTTAGTCACAGTGAAATGTGAATCTGTTTAATAATTTAAATATGTTTGTGAGAAAGTATGTGCCAGTTCCTGGCACCGTTTATTATTACTGCGAAGTTATTTTCTATAAACAAAATAGGCCTACATAGATTGAATTTACTGGCTATCAAGTACATCATAGTCTGTAAGAACAATGGGTATGAAGTAACCTGTCCTTTGGATCGCTCTGCTACCTGAGGCTGGTCCGGGTCAGACCACAGCCCTCGCTTCCAACCACAGCCATTGAAGAAGCAACACTATAAGAAGCGAAACCTAATGGGCTATAAACGGACGCTTGCATGTTAGTTCATTTCGAAGTCACTCGGAGCGCCACTAGTCTTTTGCTGCTCCTTGAGACGAAACTGACATTATAGGCAGAGTTTAAATTTCACTGCACCACCAGACCGCGAATATATCTGCCTCTTGCACTGTCTGGCACAAACTGCTTTGACCTCCTTTCAACATCCCCAACGAAGACGAAGAGAATAATTTAGTTTTCGTTTTGGAGGGAGCAAGCACATGTTTCAATATTTGGCGCACGTTGCAACTATATTATACAGTACTGTTGAACAATGATTTATTATTGATAATGTTTTTAATAACCAAATTATAAAATGTGGCATAAATTTAATATTTTTTTTAATGAATTAAAAACAATTTTAAGTAGTAAATGATTTTTTTGTAACTTCCAATGATTTTGTTGTAACTTAACGTAAAAATGTTATGTCAAATACTGTATAAAAATTATCTTAAATCTCCAATTAACATTATTTGAACATGGGTTTTTCCTAAATTTGATTTGATAATCTACTACTGTACAATATTGTAAAGTCTTCTAAGTAAATGTAAAATATGCATGCAACAGTAATTAACAAATAAACACTTTATTTCGTAAAATCGGACTTAAAATTGGTAAAATATTTAACGAAATATACAAAAACTTAGGTAAAATTGCAAAACAGTTATATTGTTTTGAAACCAAACATATATATTTCAGCCTTTCTCAAATAAGGTGTTAGATTGTTCATTACTGCTTTTGGTATATTTAAAGCTTATAAAAAGTATTGTTTTCCAGGCAATACTTATGACAGTTTGGCGAAAAAGCTCTAAAAGATTTAGTTTTATGGTCAATATTTTGAACTGGGAGAAAAAACCAGAAATAAATAAATAATAATAATCTCACGGGGAGACACGTGAGTATGAACTGAATAGAAAGAGCAACTGTCAACTATTGTCGCGAGCATGGAATAAAGCGGGAGATACATTTGCGCTGTTGCCAGATATGGGACTGGCAAAGCGAGGAACGGTCGAGAATCGCTAGCTCTGCGGCACAATCTGGTGCCACTGCGCACTCCGACTGTTAATACAACTTGTATTTAAAATTTGTAAATAAAACTGTTCTCGTTTTGAGTATAACGGTTAAATGTTTGCAAATATTTGTAAATAATGGGAAGTAAAGTTCTTCGCGTCCATGGAACCCGTTAATCCTCACGTGCTTCCCGGGTGGTGCTAAATGAACAACAGTTAAACAAATAATTAACCAAATCAAATCATTCAATATTTTCAACCCGTTTATTAAAAAATCTAATATTATTAGATTTATGTATCTATTCAATAGATGATTATTATTATTAATTAATTAGGGGAGGCTGTTAATTGTAAATACAAAAATACTATACAATTTACCACAACAGTTTGAATTCCTTAATTCCTTTTTGAATTATTAATCCCTACTTGAAGTAGTAAAATGACACAATGAGAAGATTTAGGCTTCAAATTGAAATATATGTTATGAGCGTACGTTGAAAGGTTCTCTCAAACAAAGGGCGAGCTTCTAGACAAAAATAAATAACGTGGGGAATTTTTAAGATTTTATAATTTGTATTTTTTAACAACTTAAAATGAGGAAATGATAAATTTTATATTTTTGGGAATGTTTGGGCTTCAAATTGGTACATTTGTCATGAGCCTAACTGGTGACGCCCAAACTAATGGATCTTACACAAATTTCTCAAATTTAAATAACATGGCGTAATTTTAAAATGTCAGTCGTTAAAATGAACTCAATTTATTGGATTTTTATATTTTGCTGAAACTCTGCAGTGTAAAACGAATAAAATGACACTTTTTTTTACAAATTGGTAGAAAAATACCGACGTAATAGGCCGATAATGTACTTCCCCAACGATAATTCAATAATTACAAAGCAAACGCATAAAAAACGCATAGGCCTACGGTACACGTGAAGCACAAACCAAGAATAACGGTCGTTACACAAATTAACATTGATAAAAATTAACGAAATGATTTACAAACGCAATAAAAAACAAATACTAAAATATACTTTATTATGAAAACTAATGAATAAAAACGTGAATCCAGAATAAATAAATAGAATAGCATGATCGGACCAATGGAGCGTTTGTGGCAGGAGCTTTTAGTTTCGAGCGCAATTTTATTGTCGTTAATCAACTACATTAAAAACCAAAACGGGTTTTTGGAGACAAAACATGTTTAAACAACAATTTTAGTACTTGTAATTTCCTACAAGTTTCCCGCTGACGAAACATCGTAACTTGAAAAATTAAAAAATCCTCGCTTACTGAAAATTTTATGTCAGATGATTCCTGAATTGAAGTAAGTTTGCATTTTACTTTTTCAATGTGTACAATTACGTAAAAATAAATTTCATGTAGAAAATGAGATGGGTAGAATCCCACATCTTTCCTCTAAAACCTGTTTTTTTTTTTTAATTAAAGATAACTCAACCCATAGGCTAAGTCACCTAAGGAGAGCATAGCAGTTGTTTACGTTTACGCATCGAAAAAACTATTTGGTCTCTGTGAAGTTGACACTAGGGGCGGGCACGTAATGTACAGTCCCAATAAAGAAGGTACAGTCCGCGCGGCGATGCTGCTGGCGGTACCTGTTGGCCTCGATCCAAACTAGGCATTTTCATAACAATATTATTAAATAATACAGTATTTAAATATAGTTTATTAGTTATATGTTTTCGAGCAACGAATGTCACAAGGAAAGCTTGTGTTTCACATCATTACGGTACCACCACTTAGACATTGGACTATCGGATGTGTGACTCAGAGTGGCCAATGTGTTTCCGTGAAGTGAAGTGAGTAATTAACAGTTTAAGAATTTCCGGGGGTTAGAATAACGATGCTATAGTTCATTTCAACTCAGCGTGAGGCAGAACCAAATGACCGTAATAAAACCCTTACCCTTAGGCCTATTGTGCGACATCGGGGATGGGCACTTGTCGTCTGCCTTTGTATTAGAGTTATTGCTGTTTGTCCCAGTGTCATTATGCAAACTTTTTTAATTGAAAGAAAAACTTAAAACAAAATATATCACTCGCTGTGTTTTGATCGTGTGATTATTTTTATGCTAAATATGAAGGAAATCGGTTGATTTTGGGGAAGGCAAAGTAAATAGTTAAATCCTATGTGTTTTCAAATATTTTTTATCATCATGAATAAGGAAATAAATTTACATTGAATAATGATGTTGAGTTTTATAAAAACCTCTTACTTACTACTGTACACAATAATCATCACATTATAGTGGCCTGACAGTTTTTTTATTAATTAAATGCAGTATTAAAATATAGACATAAAGTAAAACTATTAAATAACTGTTTTATATACATCGAGCATAAAATACTATTAAAATTAAATACATCTTAATATTATAGACAAACAGAGCATGGGCTACACGAAGATATAAAATTACACATCTTATTGCAGTAGGCCTACATAGCACGGATAAAAATTAAACATAGGCTATTCCTTCTAGCTACTTGCACACTAAACAAAATTTTAATAGGCTATTTAGGGACAGGCGAAACAAGTACATCATTAATGATAGTCTATTATTTATCTTTAATTTAATTTATAAATTTAATATAATTTGACTAATACAGTATATTTAACGGAAATCTTGAAATTTCTTTGAACTATCTAGTTTTTGTGAAAAATCCTTCATCCGATAATCTTGAAGCGTTTTTGGAATAAATGTTATTCTTGATTTCCTTTTTATTTTTACCCATAGAACCATTCCCGAAGTTTGGCACTTTACTTATGGGACAGCCTGTATAGCACAGTTATTTAATAGTATTACTTTATGTCTATATTTTAATACTGCATTTAATTAACAAAAAAACTGTCAGGCAACTATAATGTGATGATTATTGTGTACAGTAGTAAGTAAGAGGTTTTTATAAAACTCAACATCATTATTCAATGTAAATTTATTTCCGTATTCATGATGATAAAAAATATTTGAAAACACATAGGATTTAATTATTTACCTTTCCTTCCCCAAAATCAACCGATTTCCTTCATATTTGGTATAAAAATAATCACGCGATCAAAACACAGAGAGTGATATATTTTGTTTTAAGTTTTTCTTTCAATTAAAAAAGTTTGCATAATGACACTGGGACAAACAGCAATAACTCTAATACAAAGGCAGACGACCCGCCCATCCCCGATGTCGCACAATAGGCCTAAGGGTAAGGGTTTTATTACGGTCATTTGGTTTTGCCTCACGCTGAGGTGAAATGAACTATAAATATTAATAACACAACCTGTTTATTTCATACTAACAATATGTTCAGAAAATACATTAATCACGGAAAATATGCGCGTGGTGCTGATTATGGAATTAGCAGCGGTCGGAAGCGAGGGCTGGGGTTTGGCCCGGGTCAGCAACAGGCCACAGGTAGCACAGCGATCCAAAGGACAGGTTACTGTACTCCTTACAGACTATAAATACAGTTCTATTGTTTTGTTTTAAAGTTTTTATAGGTTAATGACTATTTTTCCTTTTTATAGCCTAATAGGCCTAATTTTGTTTGACATTACTTTTAAAATATATAGTGAGATATTTTCTATTATTGTATTTTGTGAATTAGATAAACTAATTATATTATTGATTCTAAGTATGCTTTTCGGCTAGAGAAAATGCTTTTCGGATATAAGCTAGAGAAAATAGGCATTTTATACAATTTATAAAATGGTAATGTAGGGCTACCCCCTTGCAACATTTTAAGGCAAAAATCTTAATTTGTATTTACATACGATTTATCACATGAAAAGAAATAGGATGGTGAGTTGAATTAATATGAACTATATTTTTTCAAAATATTAATTACACTGGGAGTTATGGACATTTAGGCCTAAGGAAAACTGGTGCTCGATGTAGGCTAAGCTTTTTTTTTAAAAAATGTACAATTTGACGACCATAAAAAAGAAAGTTATTAAATAATTTGTTAATGCTAGATAAAGTCTGTTAAGGTATTATGGCTATGGTCTAAACTTAAAAGGTCGCAGATCAGGAATCGAGAAAGTATTTTTATTATTATTTTAATAAATAAAATAAGCTTCTAACTTTCGACGGAATTTATTTATGGGGAACGGCGAGAATGTTTTTGGTATTGTCGGATTTACTATGAATCGGATTTTACTATTCGAAAGAAAGGGCTAGTAGCCCAGGCAATGAAGGCGAAAAATGACCACGTGTCGGAAGAAATTAGAGACAAGCTGAATTTTTGTCAGTTGTTAAAACTCACCAATAGGTACATTTTCCCAAAAGTCCCCGCCCCTCCCCCTTGTGCTAACCCCCCCACCCCCATTTGAAGTTCATTTTCCAAGCAGTTAGGTTTTGCTTCATATCTCCGTTGTTAATATCCCAATTCGTATCTTCTATATGTCATCTTTTTCATTAAGTGATTGTCTTTAAAAAAAGGTATCTTTGTAGTTTTACCTAGGGTCAACAGTTTAGCAGCTATTTTCTAAAAAACGATTTTTTTCTTTGAAAAATATATTTTTTCTTTAGTTTTCCCTTCATAACTGATGGTAATTTTAAAAAATACTTTAAATACAATTTGTAGTGCATCTTTTAAGCTTTCCA
>JAGFPH010015249.1:7682-19520 GCA_018207615.1 Philaenus spumarius | reverse complement strand
AGCTCGTGCATCACTGAAGATGGCGACTTTGTCGTTGAAACGCGTCTGACTATTGTAGCTCGTGCATCACTGAAGATGGCGACTTTGTCGTTGAAACGCGTCTGACTATTGTAGCTCGTGCATCACTGAAGATGGCCCCTTTGTCGTTGAAACGCGTTTGAGTTCATAAACGTATTAGTTGTGAGATTTTGTGTTCTAAGTTTATTTTATCAAGTAAGTAACATTCGTTTGAGATTTTTCCTACTGGAATGAAACTTTTAAGGGGTTTATCTACAAAAATAAATATAGGAGATTGTTCTGCACATTTTGTTTTTTTTTACACGACCTTATAGCTCGTCCGGGTTTTTCGAAATCGATCGAAACATGAAAAACTGTAAAATTACCAGGTTCAAATCCAGGTGGGGGCATCTTCTGATAGGAGGTCGGTCGAGCGAAGCAAAGTGGTCTGTAACCCGAGGCCGCAAGGTCGAATGTTTCCGATGCGAGCGGAGCGAAGCTGCTCGTGAGCCGGGGCCGAAGGCTGAGGTGCAGACAAATCCTAGTACACTAATATATTTCATACACGCAGGCATATACGCGCCTTCGTGATTAGACCAATTTCCCACGACGTTAGTTGAAACACTAATAACATATAAACTTAATTTTGGAAATTCGCACAACTCACATCAGCGGTAGGAGTTAACAAATATAAAATGCAATGAGTAACGGAAAAAGTGTTATTAATTGGTTGCTATGGCAATGACGAACGTAAAATACGAGTAACGAATTGGTTGTTAATGTAAATACATTCAAGAAACATGTCTTTTGGTCCATCAATTTAAATTAAGAGGCGATCGGTTCCGTCCGGCGTAGTTCAGATATTATCGTCAACGGCTGACATACATTCAGTAAACAAGAAATGTTGGTTCAACAGTCCAGGACTAACCTAAAATTATTGTGTGTAGGCCAATACTGTATTTAATTTATTTTACCTGCCTTAACGGCAACGTACATACAATAATTTTAGGTTATACCTATACTGATGAAACAACATTTTATGTTTATTGAATGTATTTACATTCAATGGACATTTAACTGTGTTTACCATACTACCTTTGATGTTATAATTAATTCTACACCTTTATTATAATAACATTAAACGTATGGAAACAGTAAATATTTTTGTAAGAAACAATCTAATAATAAACGGCAATTGAAAGATTAAAATTATGTGTGTATGTTGCCGTTAAGGCTGGTAAAAGAATTGAAGAAAAGGCGTGATGAACTTCGTTCCTGACGGGGGTCACACGATCGCACACATTGACTTTTTATTAATTTGTAATCAGATGGTAAACAGTTAATTAGTGAAGGGGAAAGAAAACAGCTGTTTTCGGTGTAGTATGATGAAGTATAGAGAAAGTATAGTGATCGCAAAAACAATCGATGTTGAGATTTTTGTGGAAATATTCGTTTTGGGACCTCCTGATTCCAAAAAAAGTGGTTTTTACAAAATGTCTGTATATAATATGTATGTCTTTATATGTATGTACTTCTGTATGTATACAAAGCTAGAGCGAAACATATTCGATCGATTTCAAACAAATTTGCACCAGACATGTCAAGTAGGCCTGTATGGATGCTGAAAAACGGTTTTGAAACATTTTGAAAAACAACCCCCTTTTTGGCAAAAAACCCCCAAAAAATCTATTATTTTTTTATAAAAAACCGCTCTAACGATTTTGATCAAATTTAACTCATTTGTAGCCTTTAAAGTACTCTACCATATGAAAAAAACGGCATCTTAGTAAAAATGCTTGTTTTAGCTAATAAAAATAATAATAACTGATTTGTGGGGGTTTTTTGGCCATAAAGGGGGTTGTTTTTCAAAATGTTTGAAAACCTTTTTTCGTGCATCTATTCAGCCCCAATTGACGTGTTTGGTGCAAATTTGTTCGAAATCGATCGAACAGCTTTCTCTCTAGTGATAATAATAATAATATTTATTAGTTAATCTCCTACTTTAATAAAAAATCACCTCTCCTACCCCACCCTACAAGTCACAGTGAATCTGTTTAATAATTTAAATATGTTTGTCAGAAAGTATGTGTCAGTTCCTGGTACCGTTTATTTATAATGTAATTTTGGATAAGGGACATTTTTTATCTCCCATCTATCCTTGAAGGAAGAGTACAGTGATATTGTGAAGCAGTAAGCACTTCGTACCGTTCTCAATGTGAACTGCGGATTAAGAGATTCAAGGTCAATTAATTGATTGCAATTACTTTGGAATGTAAACCGGTACAAGTTCAGATCTCCCACGCTAAGCTCTTCGGTTTTGAAAGGACGGCGACATTATTTTAGTGGAGTGAAGGGGCGTAGTTATTTAGCACCATATTACAACCTATTTTAATAAGAATAATTCGACCACACAGCTGAACCGCTGACGCGATAAGGTGCCCCTAGTATATTTACAAGCGATTTTGTCCTGATTCACTTGGAGTCAACGAAGAGCTAAAACTACTTAAGATAAAAACACATAAAATTATACATTCTTAAACATTTAAAAAAGGCTTTTGAAAATTTGTAATTTATAGTGTAAAAATTTATTTAAATTTTTAAAAAAACAATTTTTAATGTAAAATGTTTTTCAAACGAACTAAAAAGTATAAAATAATTTTCGTGGGCCCTTCTAAACTTTTGAGGGCGAATTTTTAGTGGCTATGGAGATATTTGTAAGACTTGAAGAGAAAAATGTGGGGCGCATTCAACCCATGATAGTTAAGGAGAAGTAAATCAATAACATTACAATGAACCCCATTTCCAATGCACTGAAAGTGCTGGTTGTGAATTTATCCGGATTATCTACTTCTAGTATCTATTGCCTGCGCCTCACGTTTTTAATCTTCAAGTCTTATGAATATCTCTCTATAGCACTAAAAATTCGCCCTCAAAAGTTTAGAAGGGCACAAGAAAATCATTTAATACTATTTAGTTCGTTTTAAAAACGTTGTGCATTAAAAATTGTGTTCTTTTTTATTTAATTTATTACTTTCTGCTTTTTAGTCGCAAAGTTATTTCCGGACTGACAGACAGACATGACGGAAACCGAACTCCGATTGAATATTGTATTGTCGTCCAGTTCTAACCTTTATTTAAAATTTCAAGTCTCCATCTCATCGGGAAGTTAGTTTGAATTCGATTACAAAGTTCCACCCGGACAGACAGACAAGACGGAAAAAGAACTAATAAAAGCGTGTTAATATCGAAAATGTGTGCACTCGCAGCCCTATAACAGATAAAACCGCTGATAAAAATTGTAGGTTAGGCCAGACTGATGAATTATGACATGTATTTACATTTATTACCATAGCAACCAATTGAATAAAATAACAGATTAAACAGCTGTTTGTTCTAATATTTCCATTAGCAGCTAATTTCAAACTTTGAAGCAATTATCCTAAATTTTAGGTTAGATTTTTATTACCCGAGCCTTGCTGATTCTTTTAGCCTTTATTATAACTGCTGTTATAAAATATACGAAATAATTGATTTGAACATTTAACATTGTTTACCATCTTAGCTTTGGGGTTATTATTAATCCTACACCTTTCTTATAAAGAAAACAACATTATGTGTATAGAAGGTTCCAACGGGGTTGGCGTGCGGAGCATGCAGGGGTGCCCCTAGTAATATTTCTATAATTATAATAAGTACGCGAAAAATAGTGATCATTATAATGTAAGCAGTATTTATTTAATGACTAATGATTTTGAATGAGGTATTAGTGTATGCACTCTACATATAATTCTAAGAATAATTCAATATATAAGGATAATTATAATATTATAATATATTAATATAATAATATAATTATAATAACGTAATTATAATAATTGTAATATTATAATAACGTATGATTATATATTATGTATCGTCTATTCCCTCTCCACGCGCTTACTGGTCTATATATATAGATAAAATCATATAGGATGGCGCGTAGGGCGGGTAGTGCGAGTGAGACAGAGTACCTATCCCACCACACTTCCCCTCCTAATAAGTTTAGGCGGGGCATTGTACAGTCAGTCAACCCTAGTTATGTTGGCTTACAGTATTTACTTAATGATATCGAGACATTTTAAATAAAACATGTGCTAAATACGCTTAAAATACGATTTCAATTAAAGGCTATTTTATAACTTATAAAGTAGTTTATTATAAATTTACTATAGGTATAAGTAAATAGAAAAATAGTATATATTTACATCATTAAATAATTTACTGTCCAACTCTTCAAGTAGTTTCTTATGAATTTAGTATAGATATAAAAAACAAAACAATATATTTAAATTACATTAAATTATTAAGTGTCCCGCTCTTCAATTCAGTTAATTATTATAAATTAACTATAGATATAAGAAAAATAAAAAGCAATATGTTTACATTAGGCTATTCTGATGATATTGGTTGCGCTTATTTGCAAGCGATTTGTGGACAAACCAAACATCTGACTGAAAAATGTCTGAAATAAAATATGTAGATCAACTAATTTTCTACAACTTTGCCGCTGGAAGTTTCTTTCTACCCTAAAAATAAAAAAAGTTTACGCTTTACTACTTTTTCATGTCCCGATTTAAAAAATCGAAGTATTTGTTATTGTATAAATTCCGAACATTTACTAAACTGGAAGATATTTATACTGTTAGTTGCAACATATCACGCAGATTACAAATATATAAAATTTGTCCTATTTAAATAATCCTAGTACTGTGCAGAAGCTTTGTAATTGAAAGCGCGTCCAATACTAAAAATTGCTCGGCGGTCCTCTAATCGATGGATTTGACACAGACTGTATTTTTCTTACAAAACGACAAAGACTGGTGTTGGAGGGAGAAGGGCATTACTGCTTCTGCGCAAACCACGCGCCATCCTAAATGGTACTACCTATACTACTAGCTGACAGGACAACGCTTCGCTATTGCAATAATATGGTTTCCTACAGCAAATGTTACATCTTAAAGTATTTTAGCTGATTCTGTGTGTATTATGAGACAGCGGGGTTTTATACCGCTTGCCTATGTGCTTTTACGCGATTTGTATTAGAAAAACGCTTTCGTCTTTTTCCCCTCGTTTTTTGGTATTTGTTCTGGATGCGACCGAACTGCATCAGATGATGATGTACACTGTTCTGATAGGGTTAGAAATTGAGAAATTTGGAGACCATCGTCTGAAAACCTGGGATTGGGAAGCTGAATGTATTTCCTCCACACTAATATCCATTGAGTTGTCAGGTAAAGAAGGTGTGAGAGGAATGATAACATCAAAGTGGCCTCTCGTCAGTTCCCCAGTAAACCTTAGCCTCCCTACTCCCTCAATCGGTTTGCCAAAACTCTCCCACAACAAATAACCATCTCTGTACACCTGAAATTCATAAAAAATATTTCGGATGCTGCTTGAATTTCACAGGAGGTTCGAAAAGTTACCGGTTTGCTCATATCCGCGATATATTCTTTTTTTGTTGAATAAATATCTCCTGTTACTTTTAAAGTATATGGTTAGAACCTGAGCCAATTGTTTGAAACATGACTAACAACTCTGGTCCTCACCTCAAAGCCCAGTGAATCAGTGCCATGTACAATCAAAGCCAAAGAGTAGAATAAGCATTGACCATCTGGCCTAGAAGAAACTACTCTATAAGGAATAGACACTCCATTAACGTGTATGATCTCCATTGTTGTAATATGAAGCTAAATTTTATATTTAAGTGAGTAATAATAAGTTACAGTAAAATAAAACAATGTAAAATATTACTTTGTCAAAATGTACAAAATGTAAAATTTTGTCTAAATTTACTTCAGTTAGACAAAAATCAATCTTCTTTACAAAACTTAAAACGCATTAATATAATAATTATAATAATAATTATTATAATTATCCCTTACATATTGAATTATTCTTATATTAACATTAAAATAATTATAATAACGTGTTATTATATACTATGCATCGCCTATTCCCTCTCCACGCTCTGACTTGTGTCAACGCAAAAAGTTGCGTGACGCTAGATTTCAGAAACATAGACAAGCGAAAGTGCCCAACGGGCCAATAGAAGTTATCACTTCAAATTGTAAGCTCCATTACGTATGTTTATACTGTAATGATAACAGTAGTCAGCTGTTTCCTATGAGGAGGTAAAATTTGTTTCTTTGTATGTAGGGGGTAATCTCTGGAACTACTGAACCGATAAAAAGCTACACTATCCTTGAGTAACGTAGGCTAGAATTCATACTGATAAAAACATTTTTATTTTAATATTCATAAATTTAGTCAGAACAAATTCACAGGATCAAGTTGGACGTTAAACCCATACCGTCTGACAGCTGTAATACCAATAAATAAGCAACATTATGAAAAACTAAATATTATTGTATCATTTAAAGATGTGAAAAAAAAAACATAAGTCATGTGTGTATGTTGCCGTTAAGGCAGGTAAAATAAATTAAACATAATTTTAGGTTAGGCCTAAACTGATGAAAAACTTCTTGAATGTATTTGAACATTCATTACCATAGCAACCAATTGAATAAAATAACAGATAAAACAGTTGTTTGGGATGTCCACAACTTAGAACAAAATAATATTTTAAGTTAGGCCCAGACTGAACCAACACATATCTCGACACACACAAACCAATAAAAACTTACGTTAAGAAATTTTAAAATAAGAAAAATCTATGTTACGTCCTAATAAAAAATAAATAAGACATATTATAATTTAATAGTAGGCCTATTTATTGATAATTTACGGTAATTGATAGTGAGTAACCAGTATTAAAAGCTGATTTCAAAATATGAAACAATTATTTGTATTGATAACTTTTTGGTTAGATTTTTGATTAAGTGTGAGCCTAACTGGTTCTTTTAACCTTTACTATAACTGCTGTTAATAAGTTATACGAAATAATTTGATTTGAACATTTAATATTATTTACCGTCTTAGTTTTGGGGTTATTATTAATAGTACACTTTTATTATAAAGAAAACATAACATGATTATGTTTATAGAAGGTTCCAACGGGGTTGGCCTACGAAGCACGCAGGGGTTTCCCCTAGTATTATTATAAGAAAGTGTAGAGGATAAATCAAAGAATTAAACTGTATACTTGTAAATGATTATTTCATAAAAGTATTTGACTTAGCTTTACTTGAATTACAAAATGAGATTTGTTGTGGAAAAATCCGTTTTGGGACCACCTGAGTTTAAAAAAGTATTTTTTACAAAATGTCTGTATGTCTGTATATATACAAAGCTAGGGAGAAAACTATTCGATCGATTTCGAACAAATTTGCACCAAACATGTCAATTAGGCCTGTATAAATGCACACCGGCTGGTGTGTCACATTTTTGTAAAATAGAGTCACACAGCAAATATAACATTCAAATCATTAGTCGTCAAGACATCATTTCCTTTTATTAGTTTTTTTTAAATAGTCTTTTTCTACCAGTCTCGTACTTTTATGTCTCAGAAATGTTCCGATAAACTTAACAAAGTCCAATGAGTCACAGAACCTAACAATGCGTTCTGCTAGTAGATTAGCAGTCATATGCAATCTGTGAACAAAATGAATTGCTCATGGAAGGAATTGAGTCGCGTGAAATTGGAATCAGTGGGAACCTGCTTAAAGAGTTGCGAAACTGCGATATCGGTTTGTCGTAGCGGACGATTACTTTGTTGATGGTTTCATGTGTATAATCGATACTGTAAAACCTATGCTTACTATCGATTGTTTGTATGTAGGGAGTAATTTCTGGAACTGCTGAACCGATTGAAAAAAGAATTTTACTAATTAAAAGCTACACTATCCCTGAGTAACATGGGATATAATTTATTTTGATATTCATTTCTATTTCAATATTTGTAAACATAGTCGGAAAAATCTTAGGTTAGGCCTAGACTGATGAAAATACACATGTATTTTCATTTATTACCATAGCAAAAAATTGAATAAAATAACAGAAGCTGTTTGCTCCAATATTTCCACTAACATCTGATTCCAAACTTTGAAACAATTTATTAATTGTACTTCTAACTTTTGGGTTATGGTATTATTAAAGTGTAGACCTGAGCCATGCTGGTTCTTTTAACCTTTATTATAAATGTTGTTATAAAATAAACGAAATAATTTGATTTGAACATTTAACATTATTTACCATCTTAGCTTTGGGGTTATTATTAATCCTTCACCTTTATTATAAAGAAAACATAACATGATTATGTATATAGTCCCAGATCTCTTATCAGTATGTGCGTCCATCTTCCGACGATAGCTTTGTCCCATTCCTCCTTCCAAGCTTTTTTAGGTTAGATTACAAACTAAAAGCAAACAAAAACAAAAATCAACAAAAATAGTTTACGGTATTATAATTTAATTCAAACATCTGATGTTACATAATATGTATATTATAAAGAGGTAAAATTTGTTTGTTTGTTTGTTTGTAGGGGGTAATCTCTGGAACTACTGAACCGATTGAAAAAATAATTTTACTAATGAAAAGCTACACTATCCCTGAGTAACATAGGCTATAATTCATTTTGATATTATTTTTCTTATTTCAATATTTGTAAATTTAGTCGGAAAAATCTTAGGTTAGGCCTAGACTGATGAACCAACACATGTATTTACATTCATTACCATATCAACTATACAATAAAATAACAGAAAAAACGACTGTTTACTCCAATATTACCATTGACAGCTGATTTCAAACTTTGAAGCAATTATTTGTAGTTTTAACTTTTAGGTTAGGTTTTTATTAATGGTAGACCTGAGCCTTGCTAGTTCTTTTATTTAACCTTTTAACAACTGCTGTTATAAAATATACGAAATAATTTGATTTGAACATTCAACATTATTTACCATCTAGGTTTGAGGTTATTATTAATCCCACAAATTTATTATTAATAAAACATAACATATGTGTTTAGAAATTTCCATAAGGGGGTTGGCGTGCGGAGCACGCAGAGTTCTCCCCTAGTTATAAATAAAACAGCTGATTTGCATAAAAAACACGTTTATCTGCAACCAACTTAACAAATTTAGAATCAGTTTATTATTTCTTCACAACAGTTGTTTTAGGTTAGTTTACCAAATAGTGGTTGAAACCCCTAAACATAAGAACTTAATTTTGGAAATTCGCTCAACTCACGTCTGCTGTTCAGCTGCTTCATCAGATTATGTTTACCTAAGGACGACCGGTACAGTAACTAAATTAACATTAGCAGGACATTCTAACATTCTAAATTACATTAATGTAAAGACGGAAAGGCTAGTTAACCGCATTCCTTTACGCTTCGCCGCGCATCTTCCTCGGATTTACATTTAATTGATGTTAATTTATTTAATCGTTACACCTGACCACTGTACGACTCTTGTAATGATTCTATTGTGTGTTCTTTACCGGCTGAAGTCAGTGACGTAGCCAAGATTTTGCTTAAAGTGGTCTAACGAGGGGCATGGGAAAGGGGTGGCCCGGGAGTTTTTTAAATTTTGACCCTGAAAAAGTGTTTTGACACCATTTTTAGCTTAAAAATTTACAAAATAAACGGTACCAGAAACTCTCACAAACATATTTGAATTATTAAACAGGTTCAATGTGACTTCTATCACTTTATACATTAACTAGCTGACCCGTACGACGTTGCCCGTGGTGGTTGGTATTTTCAGTTTTTTTAACGCAATTGTATCCTTTATAAGTGTTCAGTCAGTGAGTGGTATTGGGCTTTTATATATATAGATCTTAAATAATAAAAGCACTATTTTCATAATAATAAAAGATCTGAAATTATGAATTTAGTAACTTTGATCAACCCAAACCCCTCCTAAAATTTCGAATGTTTTCAAACCCTATCTTAGTGAGCACCTATGGCCCTAGAGGAAGTTACATGCCAAATTTCATTCGAATCTGTTCTGTAATTTTGGAGAAATCGTGATTTAGTCATTTTTACCCACCAAACTCCCCTAAAATTTTTAATTTTTTAAAACCCTTTTTTAGTGAACACTTATGGCCCTAGAGGAAGCTACATACCGTACCAAATTTCATTCCAATCCGTTCGGTAGTTTTGAAAAAATCGTGATTTAATAACTTTGATCCCCCCAAAAACCCCCTAAAATTTCGAATGTTTTTAAACCCTATCCTAGCGAGCGCTTATGGCCCTAGAGGAAGCTACATTCCAAATTTCATTCCAATCTGTTCGGTAATTTTGGAGAAATCGTGATTTAGTCATTTTTACCCCCAAAACCCACCTAAAATTTCCAATTTTTTAAAACCCTTATTTAGTGAACACTTATGTTCCTAGAGGAAGCGACATACCAAATTTCATTCCAATCCGTTCGGTAGTTTTGAAGAAATAGTTTTTTAATAAATTTGATCCCCCCAAACCCCCCCTAAAATTTCGAATTTTTTCAAACCCTATCTTAGTGAGCACCTATGGCCCTAGAGAAAGTTATATACAAAATTTCATTTCAATCCGTTCGGTAGTTTTGAAGAAATGGTGATTTAATAACTTTAATCCCCCCAAAAACCCCCTAAAATTTCGAATTTTTTTAAACCCTGTCCTAACGAATGCCTATGACCCTAGAGGAAGCTACATACCAAATTTCATTCCAATCTGTTCGGTAATTTTGGAGAAATCGTGATTTAATAATTTTTACCCCCAAATCCCCTTAAAATTTTCAATGTTTTAAAACCCTTTTTTAGTGAACACTTATGGCCCTAGAGGAAGCTACATACCAAATTTCATTCCAATCCGTTCTGTAGTTTTGAAGAAATCGTGATTTAACAACTTTGATACCCCCAAACCCCCCCTAAAATTTCGAATTTCTCCAAATCCTTTCTTAGTAAGGACCTATGGCCCTAGAGGAAGCTACATACCAAATTTCATTTCAATCCGTTCGGTAGTTTTTGAGAAATCGTGATGAGTGAGTCAGTGGTATTTCGCTTTTATATAAATATAGAAGTAGGAGGGCAACTAATAAATATTATTATTATTAGCAAGAGAGAAAACTATTCTATCGATTTCGAACAAATTTGCACCAAACATGTCAAATAGGATTTTATAGATGCACGAAAAGGGGTTTTGAAACATTTTGAAAAACAACCCCTTTTTTGGCCAAAAACCCTCAAAAATCACTTATTGTTATTATTAATAGTTAAACGAGAATTTTTATAAAGATTCGGTTTTTTGAATATGGTATGGTACATTAAGGGCTACAAATACGCCAAATTTTATCAAAATCGTTAGAGCCGTTTTTTTTACAAAAAAATAACTGATTTTTTGGGGGTCTTCAAAATCATTTTTCGTGCATCTATACAGGCCTAATTGACATGTTTGGTGCAAATTTGTTCGAAATCGATCGAATAGTTTTCTCTCTAGCTTTGTATACATACAGACAGACATTTTGTAAAAACCACTTTTTTGGACTCAGGGGGGTCCCAAAACGGATATTTCCACAAAAATCTCAACATCGATTTTTTTGTGACCACTATACTTATAGTGTACTTACTGAGAAAGTAAATATACATTTTTATTTAATACAAATTACTATTTTTACTTTCTCACCATACTATATAGTATAGAGAAAGTATAGTGATCGCATACTTAATGAACCCTACCATATGCAAAAAACAGCATCTTTCTAAAAATTCTCGTTTAGCTAATAATAATAGCAACTGATTTTTGGGGTTTTTTTTTGCCAAAAAGGGGGTTGTTTTTCAAAATGTTCCAAAACCTTTTTTCGTGCACTATACTGGCCTAATTGGCATGTTTGGTGCAAATTTGTTCGATTTTTTTTTTTGGGGGGG
>JAGFPH010015248.1:11304-21641 GCA_018207615.1 Philaenus spumarius | reverse complement strand
CGTAACCTAATATTAATATTACAGTTCAGGAGGCATATATCATGAATTAGAAATATACACCATATTTATTACTGTTAGCTTATTGATAATTGTAATGTTTCATAGATTGGCTATTGCAATATAATATTTTACTTGTATGTAATAAAATACATATGATTTTAAAGTTATAACTGAAAAATATGAAATAAATATAATATCATATGTGTTTCTCGCTGTTTTTTGTTCATATGCAATACTTCAGTACATTGTATTCATCTCCATTCTATTGTAATGGAATTCCAACGAAAACATACTTGTCATGTTTGATAAATTCCAGGTTAAACTGTTTAATGTGAGTTTAGAGTGGTTATAAAATAAGCTTTCTAGAAGTTAAGTAAATAAATCTAAATAATTTAGTTGAATAATAATTACATTTGCCTCAGATTGTTTTAATTGTTTTCCTTTATGCTAAATGCTTTAGTGTATGTTCGTTTAATCATTTACAATTGGATTCGATAAAAATGTTGTTAGCTTTTTTCCGTATTTTCTACTTTTTAAATGTTTACTGTCGTATTTTAACTAATTCGCAAAGTCGGTTACCATAAAACTTTTAAATATTTAGGTCACTTGTAAATCAATGGTAGTACAAGGGGTCTCACAGACCATCCATGTATAGTGAGCAAACTCAAGAGTTTAGACACTTGGTTTCAGATAAAATGTTACTGTTTTCACGATTTATTTAGTTTTTTGCCTGTTTTACTTAAAATATCTAAGGAAAATATTTGTATAGATAGACATAATTTGTGGGATGGATTTTTAATTGATTGGACACGCTCTGCTTTAAAAGGGATATAATGTGATATACCAGATGGCCTGTATTTTGCCTGCAGATTTTGTTTTAGAAGTTTGCGTTTCATTTCAAAAAGATGTAAACTTCAAAATTTGGAATTACTTTTGAAAAAGTGTCCGAGTAGGACATTGTTGAAAGTTTTCATTCGTAGTGTTTGGAAGATTTTATATTCTTTGAGTAAAACAGTTTAAGATAGGAAGTATAAATTTAAAATATATTTGATTACATTTAAGGTAGCCTCGTTGGGTCGAGATACAGTCAATTTTTAAATGTTAACTTTTAAAATACGGTACTTTTGAAATTATGTAACACGGAACCTATGTTTACATTTAAAGATTCTTCAAAACCACCCAAATCCACCTCCCAAAATATGCATTTTAGAATTTGAAAAAAACATTTAATATGCGAAATGGTGACCTTTTACTAAACCAAGTGTAATTTGGGGTTGTTGCATCCAAGTAATATTTAACTGAGCTATACAAATCGAATAGCTTATAAGAGGTAAATAGTCATATTGAACAAAAACTTTGCAAAGGGTTTTCAGTGTTTTTATTTAATTTTTTTTATTTATTTACATATTCATATTTTAACATAACTACACTTATTTTCTTTATTGCAATAACAGGTGTTTAAATTGTTTTGTAAATAATTATTACAGATATTTACAACATTCCAAACAGATTACTCCCGCAAATTTGTACGAGTATAAATATTAAATAAATTTAAATTTCATACCAAGTAGGGTAAACGTTCTATTTCAACTTAAGTCACCTGTCAGTAATAAAACTATGTGTCTATAATATTTCTCGAAACAAGAATACCGAAAGTTAATAGTTTTCTTTACATGAATCTTCCAAAAATATATTCTTACCCATAAAAATTAAGCAGAACTAATTTATTAAAAGTGTTTTAGTCAGAAATACAAACTAATGTTCATTACTTTAAAAATAAATAGCTTGCAAATTGCATTTACTAATTTTCCCGCTAACACTGATGTTCTTAAATTTTCAAATTAGAGTCGTACTTTAGCTTACTTTTATTTTTGACACAATAGCAAAACGTCAATTACTATCATAACTAATTTAGCTTATCTTTGTGCAAATTCTTGATAAAATTATTATCTATAAAGTAATGGAGTACTTTCTAAAACTATGCTTTTGTTTCACTAAACAATAAATTATAACGATTTATGTATCGTCCGTATGGAACGATTCTTAAAAAATACAAATAACACGTTATATAAAAATGATCTGATGATGGGCTCACGCATATCAAAACTGCAGTGTTCACTTAAATCAACACTGGATTAGTGTGGCATACCGGATAAAAAAGTAATATAAATGTATTTTTAATAAATACAATGTTGTCTGCGGATAACTGATTAAAACAAATAAACACAAAAATTAATATCTACTTACTGAACAAAAACTGAACATGGCTTTACTAAGTACATTAATAAATGTATCACATATTTAACTGTTATATGTTTTATTAAAATATAATTTATTTACAGCTATGAGTATTTTATACGGCAAAAACATTTCTCATCTGATTTTAATTATATATATATTTTTTTAATATAATAAATGCATTTAGGTATAATGACCTATGGTAAGCTTCAGTTCAATTGCATTATCGAGCTTAATATAAAATGGTTTAAAATAAATATTACATAATTTAAATAAACATGTAAACAGTAAATGCTTATTGTTATTCTGATTTAGAAGTGTATGGTTAAGGACATATTCCCAGTATGTGTAACACTGTATGTGTAGGCCGAATTGAGTATAGCGATTTATTCTGTTTTTAATTAAACTCTGTTCTATACTGACTGGAATGTGGCGTCACCTTATTCCTGAGGGATGGTTGTAATTAATTCTAAACATGACTTTGTGAAACGTCTTACTGTATAGATATAAATTGTGCTTACCCAGATATACATTATCCTACACTTAATGCAAATAACTAAATCACATATTGTTAACATTGTCATTAATCAGTTTAATGGTATCTTAATTTATATAAAACTAGTTCTTTACGCCCAATGCTCCCTTCACACAAAAAACCCCTTTGGCGACTTAAGGCAAAGCCAAGGGAAACAGATTATAGCATTTTATAACCGGTACTCTTATATTTTGACTGAAATCGTGATTGAGTAGAACAGGAAATTGGATCAGGGTAGGGTGTGCTGTCTACTGGATCCTGTGACAAACGCACAAGGTCCAGGGTTTTTCGTGGGTTACAAGATTGTTTGACGTTAAATTAACCAGTGAAACACTTTCACCTGAAAGGAAAGACTAAGAGAATCGTTTCACAACATGCGCAGTGCAAGAATAAAGAGCGAGAGAACCATTTCTACTATCTCCAACGCATACAGCATAAACAATCTTCATGCATAAACTACGTGTACTGTTTTAATACGTAGCATAGAGAACTGGTAGATGCTTGTACTATATTATGTTGTACATTTTTACATAATGAACATGTTTAATATTTATTTAGTTTTTGTTGATGTATTAAACTTAATGGACGAAGTCATCTCTTATATGTTTGAATCGTTGTATATTGTTTTCATTTCTTTTTGTTTAATTCGTTCGTCAACAGAATCTACTTGACCCTACAAACTCTAAATAACCATGCCATTGTAGATTTTCCACATGGTAAATGTATTCAGAGCCTATAATTTAATGTTTTATTCAATAAATGTTGGAAAACAAAATAAAAGAGAATACATTTTAATCATAAATACTAGACAGTAATACTTAAATAAATTATTTTATGTTAAAATATTTTAAATTCAGTCATTTAATCAATACTTTATTATTGTTCACTAACTCAGTTTTTCATTGTAGGCCTCTATTGATAAATTAATAGAAGTTAAAACATTTATGATAAAATCCTATTAATTCAAACTAAAATTCAAAGACAGTGATATTTTAAAATATAGTTTTATGTTTGTATTAAGTAAATATAAAGCATTAAAAAACACATACATTTAAATCATATTTTAAATTCTGTACGAATTTTCTAAGAAACGTTCTTAATCTAATGACAATTTAAAAAAATGATTATAGTCCAAAAGTAAAATGTATAATTTTCGTCAAAAATCATTTGTGTTTTAACCCACATTTGTCGGCAATTACTTGAGATATAGTTCTATTACCTGTTTGATTAAACTGTCAGGTTAGAACCAAAATAAAACCAATAAATTTACGCAGTAAGTTCTCAACAAGTAGTTTAGTAAGAAATTCATAATTTGGAGTCAACTCGTTCACAAAACACACGCGAAGATTATTTTTTAAACACCCTGTCAACTAGCTAAATGCCCTACCTAATCCAGTAACTTATTTAAAAGTTGGTAAAGTAAGTAACGTATTTAACTTGGATGCCAAATATCTTTCGTCACACAAACCTATATTATAATATTGCAAACAAAACACATTATCGTAGGAGTAATTTCGAATAAATCTCGATTCAACATGTTAAGCTGTTTTTTACGAAATAAAAATCCGAAACACATGTAAATTTACAAAATATCAAAACTTTTTCAAACCAAAAAAATATGATATTCAAAAAAATAGCTAAAAGTGCGTATTCTTTAAGAAACAGTAATAAGGTTATTTATATCCAAAATCAAAACTTATTTAAAAGACAGTTGTAAAAAGACATTATTTTACTTTTAATTCGCCAAGCATTTACAGTTTAATCTCTATACAGTATAGAAAGAATTTATTTGCAATAGGATATGTTTGTTCTTAAAATAGCTGAACGGCGACACCATCTCTTCTATTTCTTTTTCAATTTTAAGATTAAAATAACAAGCTGGAAGTCTCAAACTGCCATTACCTATAATATAAATTATTCGCTATTTTATATAAATTTAGGCACGTGTAATAATAGAGTAAGTTATTATTATTTCTATAATTACTTCTTTGGTAACCATTTATCTGTAATTTATTCATTTATTACCTGTAAAGGCGTTTTTTTTAAATTGTATCAACATTATGCTGAAAACGTCTTGCAGTGAATACATAAATTATTGAAAAAAAAATGTTAAACCGAGAACAGGATTTTTTTTAAATTTATCATAATGATGTGTCTAATAATTTATTTAACATAATTTAAATACATTTTTGTACTATTTTGTTTATATTATTATTTTAAAAGTGAAAAACAAGATTGGTTATCATCGAATTAAAAATTAAAAAAACATAACGGCAATTAAAACTACAGTAGTTAACGAGAGATCAAATCTGGACGAACTTTACAACCATCTATTATAGCTGTATAATAAACGTTAGAGAAAACTATTTTAAATCTTAAAATTAATTAACAAGAAAATTGCAAACTGCATCAAACTTAAAACTTTTTATTGACGAATAACAACTAGGCTATAAACTTTAGGTACAAAATTAAACACCAATCAAGAAAAAGTTCACTTTATAAAGTAACAAAATAACTAAGAATCAAAATTATTAAAATAACACAACATAAAAAACATGTACTTTAAAATTGTATCTAGTTTTTAACTAATGTGTATTGAATTTGTATTGGTGATTAGAACTGCTACGGACTTTCACTCAAAAAAAAAGGTATAAAGGTGAAGGTTTGATGAATGCACTAACTTCCAATAAAATTGTCACCCTGAAGTAAAGGTAAAACGTTCAAGAATATTTAAAGTATGTGCCGTGAGTGTTTAGGTGTTGCAAGTATGTAGTATAATGTATATTCCATTCGGGACTACGAATACGTCAAACCTACTAAATAAGAGCACCTATGAATGTGAGGAGTTTTCAAAACTTGTAACAAGAGATTATGTTTAACTTTGCATAATTAGGAAGGCAGGACTTTAAACATAATCTTGTATTTGTTTATTTTTTTAAGCATAATATTTTCTAAAAGCAAAATAAAATAAATGAAAAAATGTTTAAACATGCAGTTCCTATCCATGAATAACATACATAGACTCGAACTAAAAAATAAAAAATAACCCACAGATAAAACTAATTCTTCCTCAGCGAATCTGATATTGTAATGAAACTTGATTGATAGCTTGCAATCTTTTTACTTTTCACAAAATAAACACACCCAAAAAGCATGGGGCGTGATGTTTTCGGAACTTCGCAAGAGTAGGCCCCATGCTTTTTGAGTGTGTTTATTTTGTGAAAAGTAAAAAGATTGCAAGCTATCAAGTCTCATTGATAAATTTATAATCCGAATATTGGTAATCCCAACTTTGGTAACCCAAACTTTGGTAAAATCCAAACTTTGGCAATCCGAACCTTAGTAATCCGAACTTCCCATAATAATAACGAACGTCCGTTTATTTAAAAGCTTTCATAATGTACAGAATTTATATACAAACAATATAATAATAAGTTTAAATTAGAAACATAAAAAATAAGTTTTACATTTGAAACTTTAATAATTAAAACTCATTTTATATTCTAAATACTTTCTTTAGAAATTTGATTTTGTTATAAGTAAGTTACAGTGCTGATTATAATAGTAGTACAACTAATAAATCAAAGATTTTGCATATTTTATAAATAAAGATTTAATTGATTTTAAGGTGATTAAATTAAATTGTGACATGGGCGTCAAGTTTACGTTTCTATATCAAACTTAATATTATAAAATGTTTAATGCCTCTTATCCCATTAATTTCGCCGGAAAATTGCACTGGAATTGTTAACATCATATATGTGTTTCAACATGTATAAAGTCAATTATTAATTTTTATAAAATATTCATTTATGTATCGTTCATTATTATTTACAATAAATATTCGTTTTAATTGTAATAGAATTAGGTAGTTCAAAAAATCATATAACATTAGCACATTCTTATAATATTTTAAGTAAATTACTGCAATGTAACTTCATATAATAAGTTAAAAACATTTAAAACTTTTGAGTCCTTTTGAACAGTACTTTTCTCAACTTCACAACTATCATAAAAAGTAACGCTTCGAACCAAGTTCACAAGTCCCATTTAAACTTTGTCTCCAACTAGTAAAAGAACTCGAAATGTGCATAATAGTTTGTAAAACAAGATCGGAAAAAAATTTTTAATTTTTGTACGGAAATTTAAATGATTATATTTAACCTAAAATTATTATTATTTGCAATTTTGAAGAACTCATTAAATAATTACCAATTTAAAAATGTGTTGTGTAGAACGCATTCACCATAAGAGAGCTAGTTCCTCGACATGTGTGTGATTCCCCTCAATTGAGGCAACCCCACAAATAATCAGATCCTAAATCCTCCGCACTGTTAAGGGATACATCAGACAAGAATTTATTGTGCTTAGCATGCAATAAAGTACTAGCATAGTATCATGTTTTGGCCTCATCAACCTATCTCATTGATTCAGTTACCGTTCAATTCTAGTGCTCTTAACATTGTTCCTCAGTCTTGATCGGCACTTACATTCATCTCGTATGACAGCATACTCGAAAGAATGACTTTAATTTTAATGTTAGCTGCATATTGTCACTTCCTCCAATCTGTATGGTATTCTTGAGGACGTCATACACGTTCGAATTTGAATTATCGGCTTCATCCTTCTCAGCCCAACACATGAGACATTCTGGTGTTAATAATTTTTCAAATTTCACATAAACTTATTTATGTACATATACACTTTTGAAAAACTTTGACCCGTTAGATATTGATAAGATAGGCATCTAACTCTTCGCGCTTCTCTACAGCTTAATTAAGGCAATTAGCTAACCTACATTAAAAGATTTCTTATTTTTTAAAAATATTTTTTAAGATTTCTTATTTTGCCTATTCCTCCCAACTACTGCGCTCATACATCTTATTTTTTCCGTATCTAAGAAACCACTCCGACCATCTCCATAATGGGGGTTCAGATACGGAGAGTGATAAGAGGAAACAATGCTTAAGGCACCTTTCCGATGTACAGACAATATCTCACCTCAGTGCATTATTGAGGAATCCAAGCAACTCTAACCATAATGTCAAGACGTGCATAATTGATTATTTTAATAATGTACTTTTTTATTACAAGTATAGTATTGATAACTCTTTTCTTTTAGTAAAAACGTGTTTGATTAACTATAACGTTGACAATGTGACGGTAACTAGTATTAAATGTATTAAATAACTCAGTTTGCAGTTATAAGAAACTGTAAAAATCCCAACAAGACTGTTGCCTACTTCTAAACAACGAGAACCTAATTTAAAAGTAGAGATATAATTATTATTTTAAAGTATAAAATCAATTTTGTGAAAAAGAGACAACTTTAAGGAGTTAAAATAAATCGCTCATTATTTTTCCAAGATTTAAACACTTTTTTTAAACTGCTCTATGAGTTTTACATTGAGAAATAGCATATTTATGGGCATCAATTTCATTGACAATATTTATAAATTTCCATATATTTTATTTGTCTGAGGGCTTACTCTTTAAATTTATTTACATTGCATAGGCAAAACTGCACAGTTTTTACTTAATATAAATACCAATTTAAATTGTATTTGTCTTTTAATTAATTTTTAAACATAATAAGTTGGTTGAAATCTGTGTGAATAATATTATTACACAACCACCATTAGCTTAGGAGTAGACTTTTAATATATTTGAGTTTGATTTGCTGCAATTCTATATGCGAAGAATTGTTTGTAAACTTGGTAGGATTGCACCTCGAAAGTCAACTATCCCATTTATCAATATTGCGTTACCTAAACTATGTGCCATAAATACAGTTTAGGTGTGTAATTATGGAACCGTGACTATCAATATTAAACTTTGATCAAGGTTTATATTTGTCTATTTGCGGATTGGTTGTTTCCTTTGTCTTATTTAATCCAAATGCTCTACAGAGAATGCTGTTAAAAATGCAATGTATGGTAGATACCATAAAGTTACTATTTTTATTTTAACCATACAATATTACTGTAGCCTTCACTAGCAAAAACTCAGTTACTCCTCAAATTCTTAATATTAAGTTACGCACTTTTGGAAATACTACATTGTTCAACTAAAAAAAAAACATTAACTCATTTATCAATTTGGTTAACATATTATTAACATTAGACTAATTAAATATTATAATGAAGAAAGGTGTGTGGGTATATTATGATAGTGTATGTGAGTTGGTTATAAACGAACAGACTGTTTGAAGGATCTTGACCAAATTTGGCCTGTTCATTAATTTGTCACAAGAGAGAGCAAACGCTGTAAGAAATACTTCGACTAGTTACATTTAAAAAATTGAAATGGGAAAACTGTACTAAACAATGCACCTTTA
Source organism: Philaenus spumarius (assembly GCA_018207615.1). NCBI lineage: Eukaryota > Metazoa > Arthropoda > Insecta > Hemiptera > Aphrophoridae > Philaenus > Philaenus spumarius. The sequence goes on along the minus strand of JAGFPH010015248.1, from coordinate 12,531 downwards.
ATTTTCTTGAAAATAAGAACTGAATAACAAAATTAAACAAAAAAATAATTTGATTATTTTTACTTAAGGGATGAAAACGGGGATAAAATCCCTAAAACAATAAATTAATTATTTTACTTCAATTAAAGATAAAGAGCTGAAATTCAGTAAATGTATTTCATAAATGTTTAATAGAAAAAGTAACTTAATCGAATTTTGGTCATTAACTTCTAATAGGGGCAAATGGGGAAGTACCCCCATAAATATAATAAATTCCACTAACTTCCTACAAGCTAGAGATCTAAAAATGTCAAATATTATTTTTATATGATATAAATGAAAGAAAAAACATTTGCATTTCGATAACTTTATTCTAATGACTGAAATTGGAAACTACCCTTAAAAATAAATAATACGTCGTAGACTTTCTATAAAATTAAATACCTAAAACTTGGCACATAATGAGATTATGCTACATAAATAAAAACAGAAAAATTAATTGCATTTTTATTATTTGTGTCTAAAGAGAAAAATATTATTTGTACCAGATATTTTGAAGAAAGTGTATCCAAGACGTGAAATGACCTCATTGCCTTCATTCGAGAATTATGAATAACAAACTGGGCCAAAACGTTGGTTGTAGAGCTAACTTGCACATAGCTGATCGTCTATATAACCTAAATAAGAAACATAAATTGATTTGGAAGAAATTCACAATGCGTTTTGGGCCTGGAAACTAGTATCTGAAATCATTTTTTCAATTGCGTTTAATGGTAAGATTCGAAATTTACCTGATATTCCTTTTATTTATTCATATCTGCCAGCGTAGCCGCGAGTACATACTTATAAATATAAAACGTAATTTAATTTTCTGGTGAATTAACTTGGTCTGAAAATCACGAAGCAGGTAAATTATGCAAAAATCTGACATACATTTTCTTATATTACAATGTATAGAAGAATAAAAGATATTTGCGCGACTGCTCATCTATGTTTTAAAAGGCATTTTTTCTTACATTTTAGTCACAACATAGTTTACAGTTAGAATTAATGATGTAAAGTAAGTTTTTTTAAATACATAATGGTCAAACTAACTTGACAGAAAATAAAAGTTGTACCAATCTTACTAAAAGATAATTAAGGGAACGGAAGCAATACTGGGCCACATAGATTGGTACTGTTCAAAACTTACCTTTAAAATTTTAAATATCACCAAACGTAGGAATGTTTCAGCTGATTACTCACAAT
>JAGFPH010015247.1:11201-21645 GCA_018207615.1 Philaenus spumarius | reverse complement strand
GCAGAACGCATCGGCGGCAGATTCCTCCAGGTCCCGCCAAAGTGTCTGGCCAACTATACGAAGGTTTTCTCCGGAGGAACGATTCTGCGAAGAGCGTTCTTCGCGCTGTCCTTATATACGGCAGCGTATAACGTCAGGCAGCTTTGGAAACTCAATACGCCTGTAGTCATGAATGGGTACGTACAATCGTTATAAATTGGTGTTTTCGTACATGTTATAACAATGTTAATATTTTCATATACATTTTATGTATTGCAAGTGTGGGAATGTTCGAAATAATTTGCAACATGAAAAAGTGAGTATTTAATTTTAAAAATATATTTTTTTTACGATTCAGTATTTATTAGCACAAAGTTCTCGAAAATTTACGCCAAAGAAGTATTAACTTCTGTCGGCCAGTCCCGTTCGGACTGCCTATGTTGGTTCTTTTTTAATCATACTTTTAAATGCACGCGTTAAGTCCGTGAAGTGACTTTTATTGTAGTAATTCACTACTTGCTCCCAAATTCAGCTGATTTTTTAAGGTACTAGGACCTAAATTTTGATTGCAATAGGACCAAAAAGTATTGTACGTAAACAACGTATTGCGGTACTATAAAACTATAACAACTCAAAAGGTTCAGCGGATTTCCGACTGATATCAGCACCGACGCGTATAGGTGAAAGAGCGTTAAAATTCTGTAGACATTTTTGCAATATTTGTAGAAAAATTTATGTTTCAATTTATTAACTGGATTAATCCAAACGATGTAGGACAAACTGTTTAAAAACATGCTAACTACATAAAATTATTGATCCAACCAGATGTACTGCAGTGTCATCAGTTCAAACTATAAAATATAAAACTAATAATATTATACTAGCTGACCCGTGCGAATATTTCGCAAGTTATCAGCACTTACCTGATTTAATACGTCGATTTAATTCAAACAAATAAATTTATTTAAGTTGGTGTTTAAATAACAGTTGATAATGCTTTACGTTGATTTCATTTGATTGATTTGCGTGATAGATTACACTTTAATATAGAATTCAAACAATCTAACTAACAGCTGCCATGTTAGTTAAACTGAATGTTAATAGATGGCGCCTTTCTTTAGGAGTCAAATGAACTTTTATATGAAAGTTTTTTTAAATTTTGTTTACGAAAACATTTATTTTAAGCTATTTTTGTCTATATTTTTTGTCAATAGAGGAGAACATATGATTTAAAATTATGTGTGAATCATTCCAGTTCTGTGTTTTTTTTTTAAATTGTGGAGTCAAGAAAATAAGTGGAAAACTATATTCTTATTTTATATTCTGTATTGTTAGTAAGTAGTACATAATGTATTTACATTTACCATTTTAATTTAAATCATTAGTTTTAATACGTTATTAATAATATAATACATTTCAAGACGCCTTAGAGATAATCTCAAATAAATATTGACTCTGAATTTCTCAGTTACTGGACGGACCAGGCAGCGTTCATCCTAGGCAAGGTGTACAGAAAATCCACCCAACTACCACCAGCAGGCAGCAACCTGTATCGACTCCCCGATGACCTCATGGTTCCCGATTTGGTCTGTTACATCAACTATTACGGCAACCTCAACACTCTTGGAAAGGGCAGTTTTGGGGTTCAGTGGAGACCTAAGTAAAATACAATAAATCATTAGAAAATATCAATGTATACAATATCATCAACAAGTATTGGAATCTATTGTATGTGTACACGGATGACAAATTAGTTTGTGCTGTGCTACTTGGCAAAATGTTTCAAACTTGGCTCTACGAAAAGCGAATTTAGAGTTAGCAAAAAATATTCTCATAAAAAGTCTTACTCGTGTAATTCATTAAGGAAACAAACTGGCGCGGTTCCAAGGTTCCGCATTGTTAGGTTGGTGGATTGAATGGCGTCGTTTTTATCGGAAAGATGAACTATTGCAGTGACCCTTATGCTGAGACCTAATGTCGGGAGTAATAAATAAGCACTGATCACGATACCGACAACACGTTTTAGAGTGTCATTAAAATTTTTAAATATATATATGTATACATATGTGTTCGCAATTCAGAGCCCTCTTGAGTAGACCAATTTCCCAAATAGTTGGTTGAAATTCTAAAACACATAAACTCAATTTTTAATATTCGTTCAACTCATATCAGCGGTTCAGCTGCGTGATCGAATTGTTTTATTTCTAGAAAAAACAAACAATTGCCTTACATTAGGTTTTATTATTTTTTAATAAACAAAATATAAAAATAAATATACGTTACTAAAAAATATTCTTACTTTTGTAGAATTTACTTTTTAAGAGCATTTATTGTAGGCATACGTTACGGTAGTCAGGAGTTTTCAACCTTCCAGGCGCTGTTCCCCCCGTCGAAAACTGATGTGAGGTCACGCCCCCCCCCCCCACAACCTCACCATATGTGGTTAATACAAGTAGTACAATCTCAATTTGAAACTGCAGCTGGTTAATAAACGAAAATATATATAATTCCTCGCAAAATTTAATATTACTACACATAAATTTGTTTTGAACATTATTATCAAAACATATGAAATCAAAGAATCAAAGAACTAAATACAAATTTATTTGTACTTTATAGGTAATCTAAGATCTATTTTAGGTTGACATGTAATACCAGTCATTTCCACAATAATAATAAGAGGGCAGGCACTGTTTGCCCTTGACAATATTCTAAATATTAGGTTGTAACTGTGACAAAACACATCTCATTTCACTTTCAATATCCAGCCTTGCTCGATGTTTTGACTTTATGAATGCTAATGTTGAAAATCCAGATTCACAGAGATAAGTTGATGAAAACTGCACTGACAACCTCAACGCCTCCAAAGCAACTTGTGGGTAAACAGGAAAATAGGTTCCATACTTTAATAGATTAACCATGATTGTGAATTCCCCCTATGCTTGAGAATCACATTTTAGCTCGATCACCTGTTACTGAATACGATCAGGCAGTATGTCCACGTCGATTTTAACTTAATCTCTTGTCAACTTAAACTCCCAGTTCTGTGAACAAATATCTGGAAAACAGTCTGCAATTTCACTTTTGCAATGTTTACCAAATGCCCTGGTATGAGAAACTTCAATTAATTTATCTGTTCCAATGGGAGATGTTAATCGAGGAGGTCGTTCGATCTTGAAAAGGATGAAAAGTTTTGCTCTGAATTCTGAAGACGGCGCGGCGTTGCCAAAGAGCTATCTTTTCTGTGAAAACCTTACCTGCGTCATAAGTCTTCAGAATGCTTTTATGGCCTTGTAGCTTCAGGTTCAGAAAGTTTAGTTTTTCGAATAAATCTGATAAATATGCAAAGCAAAAGATAAATTTGTAATCTGTAAACTTGCTGACCAGATCTGCTTGATTTGAAATCATAAAAACAATTTCAACTTCCAATTTTAAGTTAAATAATCTAATTTAAAGTAAAAACAGTAGGTACTTGGTGAAAGTCCACAATAGGTTACAAAAACCACTAGGCATAATTTCACAAATATAAATTTATTTAAATCGTTACATATTATGCTTCGCCGGTGGGCATCTTTAACATACACTTACGCCTCCCTTGAAATTCTTCTACGCCCCACAAAAGGGGCGCGCCCCCAACGAACACAGAAAAATAATAGAATTGACAAATGAACTAACAAGCACTTACCGTTGTTGTCGCAACCTCCGCCATTTTGCTGTAGGCAAACCCGCTTACTGACGGTCCAAACACGGGTACATTTTTAGTGAGCACTTTTCAATCACACTTCGTTTTACAATACTTAGCGTAAAGATACAAATTTGAAACTTAACACAGTTAAACTATATTAGGTGTGGATGCTAATGGTGTAATTGAAAGTACTAATTTTAACTTCAACGCAGTTGTAATACTTAAATTAAGTTGACAGTTTACAGTGATTTTGAAATCGTAACATGAAAAAGTTAGATAGTGGGGAAATTGCGTATTTTTAGGGCAGGTGAATTACCAAAGCATATAAAAGTTGTCTTAATAGAAAAATCGTATGAATGTTTTTATTTTTTATTTGGCTTTTGTCGTTTGGTTAATACGGCAGGTTGATTGAGATAGCTATGTGGCTCGGTGACTAACGCTAAATGTGCTAGGCTGCCGCTTGGAGTATACAATTACGGTTTTGAAAGGCATACTTTGAGTATATTTGTATATACAGCTAAATATAACTTATGAAATTAGTTACCGACATGTATTTTATGTTTAAATAATTGTTCATTACTATATTACAGAACTTATTTTAGATCCTTGGAAAATATATTAGCTTTATATCCAAACTTTCAGCCTTAATATTCCGCCGTTTAAAATCTCCCTTAATATATCCCACTATTAGTTTCTTTTAGTTTGGAAATGTAAATAAACAATAAAGTCGGAGTAAGGTTGTAACTGTATTTAATTAACAAACAAATCTAAAGTTCTGTTGCCTACTTTATGTACAGAACTTTGCTTCTATCATACCAAAATAGTAAGTGCGTGTAAAGACATTTTACAAGCTGAATATGATAAAAAACATAACTTAGCCACTTAGTCTATCTAAGCTGATATCTAAGCTGACAGTCTCATTGACCTAAAAATGTTATGGTTTTGCAAAGGTGATTGGTCTAGGCGCGCGCTACTACAGTGACTACAGCTTTCGGCTCAAGGGACCTTTCTATTATTTTTCTGTGTTCGTTGCGCGCCGCCAGGTTGAGAACCACTGTGGTAGATCATAAGAAATAAATTATATTTTCAGATTTTCAAAACAAAGAGGCAAAATAGAACAAGTATTGCGGAGAGAGCAAGAGTACGGATACACGGTTTACATCGGGAACACTCTTTCACAACTTTCACACTGAACTAAATTACATACATTATTTACCAAAATATGTAAACGATAGAGAATAATATTTCGACTCTTGTATTACGAATGGAAAATATCAAAGTTACAAAACCACTAAAGTTCGTTGAAAAACTTAATTCATCTCCGTCCAAGCGGACTCACACTGACGCCGTAGAGTTGAAACCTAATGAGCTGGAAAATTGGAACCTTTCCAAAATAGAGGTTTTATAAATGAGACTTTCTTCCACTCATATGCTAATGATTTGCTCCGTATATTTGAATGAAATATCAGATAAACCTGCTTAAAATATTCAACTTAGATTGGTTTTGATTAATATAATAATCACACCTGTAATTAAAACAGTACAGATAAGGTATGAAATGTATATACAGGTGTCACGAAAACCCGTAGCTTTCTATACAAGATCGGATTGTATACATTGAAATAAACGAAAAACGTTTAGTAACTTTTTTTCTAATTCGACTTAGTTTAGTAGCAATCCACCATTTTTTTACAAAAACAACACATTGTTAACTCCAGAAATAGATTAGATATTGAACTCAAATTTAGTACATAGGTTTTGAATCTTTAATTTTTTAAATGGTGGCTGTTAAAATTTTTTAACGTTTAATATCATGAAAACTGTTAACTTCACAACAAAATTTACAAAAGACCAAATAATTTTCTTTTTTTAACGGCACACAAAATGTCTGTTCTGTCGTTTATGAAGATCAAAATATAACCGAAATATAGACAAAAAACCGAAATCATAATTTCTTGGTAATTGTCTACAAAGTCAAAAATTAGCGCAGGCTTTATATTTTTCATTCGCATATAATTTGTTTGTACAAAACACTTCAACCAATTTTATTATTAAATTAAAATAATTTGATCAAGTTCGAATATGCCTTACGTGCACGGTAAATATTACTGAAAAAATGTAAGTAAACAAATGCTCAACGTTGCTTCAATATCTTTTAAATTAAATTATCGCTTATCACTATTGATTTGTTAAATTATTCCAACATTTATTTAATAGTTTACCTCTAAGGAAATTCATATGTTTTAATATAAAACTGGGGTATTTTAAAAGTCATTGATCAACATATTTCATACACACATGATTTTCCATACAAAACGCTTCAACAAAATAAATTAAAGCATTTTAATCAAGTTTTGAATGAGCTGAGATCCCTTAACCTTCACTGCAAAGAGTTGTAGTATGTTGCCATTAATGCAGTTAAAATAAACATGATTGTTTGTGTGTGCTCATCTATGGCACCAATCCATTTCAAATAATATTAATAAACAATTCAGTTTGCGTTCAATTATAGTATTTTTATTTGGAATTTTTTGTTCTAGTAAATCATTTTACTCTTAATAATATAAAATAAAAATGTTTTAATTATTATAAGAAAAAAACAATCGTTACTTTTCAATCAAAATTGGTAGAAATTGACTACAGGCGACACTAGTACTAATTAACCTATATAATAAAATAGAGCAAAATAATGTATAGGATCAGTAATTGTTATTATGTTTCCAGAATGTTGCAGATCTATCAGAGGTTCAGAGACCTCCAGGTGATTGTCATAGATGGATCCATGGGCGTTGTTAAAGCTTCTGAAACCATACACAACTACATGCTCAAGATCTTACCACAAAAATGTGATCTGTCCATAACCGCTCCTAGCAATATTTCCTGTATATGATATGATTAAGTTAACATAAGTTAGTGTAAATATTGCTTGTAATAGGTAAGCTTTGTGAGAGAGAATGGCAGTGATGAAACATATATTCGTGTTTCAAATAAGCTGATTTTGAGATTTTTTAGAACGTAAATTTTAATATATTGAGACAAGGTTAAAAACTCTGCAACTGTCAGACTGCTCAAATTGAGCACTCGTGGGGGCGTGGCACTTGAAATATATCAACTTTGACAACTCTACTTGTTATGAATATTTCACCCACTAAAAATCATCCAATCGCAATAAAACAAAAACAACAGTTGGAAAGGAAATAATTTAACCTTTAATTTTTCTACTTACAAGTTTTTCTAAAACGTAGATTTACATACTTAATCATCGTTGCAGTTTATTAGTTTTCTACAAATCAATTAGCGCCCGTATCTTAATAGGATTTCATCCTAAAACGTAACGAAATAACTCCCTACAGCCCGTCCAGTATGTTTTCTGATCTATATACTGATGGATGCATAACACTTTCCCCTATCTGAAACTGCCATCCAATAAAAAATTGGACAAATAAAATAGTTCTAAAGCTGTGGGTCGTTTTGTAGACCCTTGAAATTGGTCAGTTTTCCAACCAATAAACAGCCTTACTTATTACACTACTTATTAAGTACTCGGACGGAATGTGGGGGATTTTACCGTGGATGCGTCTTCTGAAAGGCCGATGGCGAAGTTTGTACTCTGCGACCGAAGCGAAGGCTGCAAGGTCGAGGTGCAAACTCTACTATGCCGTAGAGGCAGTATTCAGCGCCTTCGTCAGTAGATCAATTTCCCAAATTGTTGGTCAAAACCCTAAAAACTGTAAATAAATTTTGGTATTTTGGTTCAGCTAAATTACTATTTTTGAAATATACTTGTGTGGTACTGCTGTAATAAAACTAATTTTGAAGTTTTTGCAGTTGCAGTTTCATGTCTATGTCTGTCACTAATTTTCATTTGAAACCTTCACTATCAGATTGGCCAACAATGACGGGCTTGGACCTTGCGAATCTTGAATGACGACTTTTTCCACAATATTAAACCGCATGGCCCCTTTACTTCTTACAATCCTAATATTGGGGACAGCTCCCACTGCAACATTTAATAAGATTTATTACCATTGTTTTTAGAGAGGTTCACTTTCTTCAACCTTGATTGCATGTTGTTAATTTTCTATAATTCTTGTACTTCTGACGGCTGGAAAAATAGAATATGCGAACAATGAATTTAGCGCCAGAAATATATAAAAAAAGTAAATGTGTGCGGTCATGGGACCCCCGTCAGGAACGGTGGCATCTCCCCAGTGCCAAGTCTCCTCAGCTCCTTAAATTATCAAAGGGTCTGCTCAGTCATGCAGAACAGTGACAAGGGTTAATATCTTCAATACCGGGCTCAATGAGTTTAATCGGTGAAGGAGTAAATATTTGTCATATTTTTATTAAACTAAAAATAGGCCTACGATGTTACTTTAGAATTCGAAGATTGTTAGGTTAGGTTAAGTTAGGGTAGGTAATGCGTGAAATGTATGCAAAATTTGCGTCATTCCAGTGCTGATCTTCTACTATGCTCAGTTGGGCACGCGCCATTACCACGGTTCGTTGCTTTTGTGAATTCAAATTCGGCTGTCAAAACTGTCAGATTATGCCTGGTAGCTCGCTCGGCGCTGAGGAGACGTGGCGCTGAGGAGACTCGGAGCTCTGGAGATGGATTCTCAGGAAAGAAGTTCATTGAGCCTTTTCATCAATTCTTTTACCAGCCCTAATGGCAACATACACACATAATTTTAATCTTTTAACTGTCGTTTATTATTAGTTTGTTTTTATACAAACATTTACTGTTTCTATAAGTTTAATGTTGTTATAATGAAGTTTAGAATTAATTATAAAATCGAAGCTAAGATGGTAAACACAGATAAATGTCCATTCATTGTAAATACATTCTATAAACATAAAATATTTTTTCATCAGTCCAGGCCTAACCTAAAATTATTGTGTGTATGTTTAATTTATTTTACCTGTCTTAACGGCAACATACATACAATAATTTTGTTTAGGCCTAGACTTAAAATTACTTTCTACGACTAACGTAAAATTATTGTACGTGTGTTACCGTAGTTAAGGCAGGTAAAATAAATTAAACACACTCACAATAATTTTACTTTAGGTTAGGCCTAGACTGAAGAACCAACATTTTATGTTTATTGAATGTATTTCAGAGCATGACGATAAATATATGAACTACGCTGGACGGAACGATCGTCTCTTAATTAGAATTGATGAACCAAAACACATGTTCATTGAATGTATTTACATTCATTGCCATAGCAACCAATTTGATAACGCTTTTTCGTTACTCGTATTTTATATTTGTAATTGCCATAGCAACCAATTAATAACACTTCTTTCGTTACGCATTACGTTTTCTACTTGTCAACCCCTACTGCAACCCAATAAGAGCTCATCGCCGATTCCTGGTCGAGGAAAATTATTATTTTAATATTGTTTCAAAAACGTTGTTTTGTAAAACAGAATTGCAACAATAAAACGAACAAAAGGTATATACTTATAGTCTAATAGTCAGAATATGTTACCAGTTTGTAAACATAAAATATATATTTATGTAATAGACATGACACTAGTCCAAAGCCTGGATAAAGTGGATTATTATTTCACTGTGCTTATTTCTCTGTGCTTCACGTAAGTTTTGAATATTTAAAAATGGCACACTTAATACAAAAGTGAAACACTAAACTTTGTATTAATGATCTCATTATGGGAAGAACTGTTCGTAAATTAAATAAAAACTTATAAATAAACCTCAATTGAAACATAAATTAATCCGAAATGTAACTTTAACTTTACCAGGTTTTGATGAATTAGGAAAATTTGTTCGGGAGCGAAAGTTAAAGTTTTAGAAATGTATTGTAATAAACGACGCAACCATTTCCCCGCGTATTTGTCTTGTAATGAGTTTTTGAAATTATTATTGAAACATAAAAGTGATGTATTGTGTTCTTCACCCTCTAGATTGTAAAAGTTTGTTGAATAACAAAAACAAATAAAACAAATTACAGAAACGTTTACGAAACCATTTCATTTTTTTTAAAGAGTAGGCTACTCTCAAAAATGATAATCGATAAAGTGATAGTCAGTTCGATAACCGAAAAATTGCCATAAAATTTTCTTTATTTCACTAGAGACTAGAAAACATAAACATATTTTTTTTAACATTTCTGATAATTTGTAAACCATGCAATAATAAGTAACGAAATACCGTAATGGCATTGTCTTTGTACGCAACGCACGGATTAATGTCGTAAGTAAAATAGGTCTAAAACAGAAACTGCACTAGAAATTGATTCTATCCATATTGTTAAATTGTTTTTACAACTTTCTTAAAGTTGATAACATCAACTCCTGTAAAAACGAGTGTACGAGAGTAACAATCAACTCCTATAAAAGCGAGTGTACGTCCGTAATAACATGTAACGTACATGAGTACATATACAGTAATATAACAAACAGCTGATTTCACCCATCTGTAATACTTAAACACACCCAGTGTAGATTATAGTTCGGGGTTATGTTTACAACTTCAATCATTATAATTTCTTGTGAAGTTGATTTTTTTTAAATATGAGTTATAGAACAAATGTATGCTATACTATACGTATAATATTTGCTTTGAGGTTATAAACTTTATATACAATTGACTTTTATCATCGATATATTTGTTTATACAAATTTAAAGAAGAGACTTCGTATAGCGTCGAAAACATCCGTACATCTTCGTATAACATATGAACATATTCGATTATTAATTTCTTCACTATAATATTAATATCTTCTAAATCATTGGATCTATCAATATGA